>PVIR01004266.1:0-80541 GCA_004026965.1 Petromus typicus | reverse complement strand
CACCTGAGTTAGTGCCCTCAGGCCACTTACGCATGGAGCTGGTTTTACTCACAGCTCCTAGATACCAAAACAAGTTTGTGTCCCTTCCTAACACCCAGACTGACACCTCACTTCGGAGGAGGGCAGACAGAAAGTCCCCAGCTTGCCCACACTTCTCTCCCACTTGGCTACAAAGTTAGAGCTTCGTGCCAGCCCCTCTTTAGGTTTAATAATTTGCTACAACAAATAAAACTTCAGCACCACTTTACTTCCTCCAAGCTGGTGTGTGACAAAGGCTGTAATTCAAGAACTGCCAAGTGGAAGTGAGTCACAGGACACGGTGTGAGGTAGGTGAGGGGAGCACTTTCCGAGCCTTATCAGTGCAGGCCGCCACCCAGGACCTCTCCGAGCTGGCAGCCGGGAAGCTCCCTGAATCCAGGAGGTTTTTAGGGAGGTTTCAGTACATAAGTTTTCTTGGCAACCAGGAATTAGCTCTGTACCCAGCCCCCACCACTCCCTAAGGATTGGAGGTCAGGGTGAAAGTTTCAGGTTTCTAAGCACCAACTCCCAGCCTGAAACTACTGGGGCTTGCCAAGTGATACCTCATTAGGGTGAAACATGCTCCTGTGACCTTTAGAGTCCGGAATTCCCAGGGGTTTCAGAAATTAAGCCAGCAATTGCTATCTTTCTACGATACCACATGTACCTTATAATAATTAGTCTTCTTAACACTTAGCACAGTTTGCCTTTATTCAATTACTTTGCACAATTATTTGCTAGATTACCTATTTCTTATTAAATTATAACTTCCACAAGGTCAGAAAATGTACCTACTTTGATCATAATATTGCATGATACATGCTGCATTCTTATTGTTTGCAGAATTCATGCATTCCTTTGGAAAATACTGATTATACATTATGTTGTAGATGTTGAACAAAGTTCTAAGAATTCACCAGAGAACATATACTTTATGGAATGTATAAAATGAGATAATCATAGTAATAGCAATAATTAACATTGCAGTAGCTTGCTAGTAACTTTTTGACAACTGTACAAAGTTGATACAATTACTGTCCCCCCTTAGTGGATAAGAAAACTGAAGCCTAGAAAAGGCAGGCCGCTTGCTGAGGGTCACATGTCCAGCCAGTGGCAGACTTTTACTAATACATGCGGTAAGTACTGTTTAAAGAAGTGAGAAGGACCTACTTCAGATGGAGCTGGAAAAGATTTCACTGAGAAGTTACATTTAATCTGAATCTCAAAGAATGGAGTGAAGGTTTCCAGACAGGAAAAGAGGTCAAGGCACTCCGAGAAGAATGAGCACATGTACACATGTAGACAAGTCATGTATTTGCAGAAAAAGGTTCAGAAGAGCTGCAGCGCTTCGTTTCACAGCAGTATACGTGGAAAAGAGGCAAGAAAAGGAGCCTGAGACCAAACGGGGAAGTCTTGTGTTAAGTCTAATCTTAACAAAGGAAACTAGAAGTGGTTTTGGTGTCAAATAAGTAAATAAAAAGTATTTCAGGTAACTGCCAGGGTCATAAAATTTTAGTTTTATAACACTCTCTTAAAGAAATCAAAAGCACTAGACTTATGAAATACATAGATAATTTAAAACAAGAGACAAGAAGTTGTAATTGACAATAAACCAACAGTTCCCTCCCTCTTTCCGCGGCTCAGTCATAGCCAGGTAGGGCGGCTCAGCAGCAGGTATGTCCAGGAAAGAGTCTCCATGGTCCTGAGCGAGCTCAGGGTGCACGACATCCCCTAAGGAGGTGGCCCAGTGTGATATGTGGGTGCTCACACGGCCTGAAAGAGCCGGTTGTGGGAGGGCAGCTGGGCAAAAGGAGCCGGAAGCTGAGCATGGCCCACGCAGCACAAGAAAAGGAAGGAGGACAGCACTAGGGGCCCTGCGGCTGTGCGAAGCTCACGCTGGATGAGTCGCGTGTCCGTGTGGGAAGGAGGCCCGACCTGGGCAGATAGAGCCTGATATGGGACGTGAGGAGGGTGCCCGGGCACAGGGCGGACCCTGCGCAGGGCCTCTGAACTGAGAAACAGTGTGGGCAGCCCGTCCTGGAGCTTAAAACCCAAAGGACTACAGAGATCGTGCCTGAGAAGAAGGGGCGGGAACAGCGCTAGAGGCGACTTACACACAGGCAGGGTGTGTGCACCGGATGGGCCGCGAATGTGGAAACGACGGTCTGGGCCGGAAGTGAAAGCCTCAGTGTAACTCAGGGCTCTCAGCATAATATAATATAGTACAACACAACACAACACAACACAGCACAACACAACACTATATACATGGAGGGGTGTGCGGGGTGTGCCTGCGTGGGTGCACATGTTCTCTAGTTCTGTCCAACGAGAAGAGAGGGAATAAGAACAAAGCAATAAGCACAACCAGCACCCAAATACACAGTGAGAACAGACTCAAAGAAATACCCGATTTCTGACCTGGGACAGCGCCTTACTGTCACGCTCCCATATTTCCACAGGACGCAGCCACCCTTCCTACAGCAAGCTGAATAATATTAATAAAGAAACAAGCAAGCAATAATACCACATCTATGTCAGCTAACTTCTGCACAACTTGGCTTTACATACAATGCACTACAGGGAGATCTCCGTACTTTGAACCCTAGGCTACTTAATATAGTGTAACCATATTAACAATATAATCACATTCATTCTTTAACACAGCTCTTAACAAACTATTCTTGATTTTCAGTCTTTTCCACCAACTGTTGTTTACATAATCGCTGTTGAAGTAGACAAAATACTATCAGTAATATACTTATAAAAATAAGATAATTAAGATTATTTGGCTTATTGCATCCCACAGGAACATAGGACTATGACATCAGGTGCTGTTGAGAAAGTTTTCCTGAAGGATTTGGGTTTCTGCTAGGATTCTAAGAGGGATGTAAGAAACCAGGGACAAGCTCTGAACTGAAAACACCCAGGAAGCAGGACAAATGCAGTGACTGAGAATCTCAACGCTTTTTCCCCAAAAGGTCTGATGACTGAAACAAGCTTAGGGCACCGTCAGTAAAAGAAAGAAGTGGAGATGTAGTCTTGTCTGTGGTGACACAGTGACTAGACCTACGTCTTGTTCTTTGTATCAGGTTCTGCTGAGAAAAGCCTGGCCAGGCTGTCATCAGAACTGATGTCTTACCACAAAATAGATGAGTAGGATTACAAGAGGCAGGAATAGCGTAAACAGAAGAAAAGAATCATAGACAACTTTCTGCCAAAGTGCTCTGGAAAAGTGTAAGTCCCAACTTGTTAGACATCAGATATGGCAAGTTTGTGGTCTCACAACATCAAGGAATAAAGTTGCCAACCAAAGGAAGAAGTCATGAGTTTTATCAGAAATAAAGAAAAAAGAATAGCCCCTGGGTTTTCAGGAGGGGTCCCGAGCAGATGGCCAGCAAGGCTCTTCATCAGCGATAATGTATACAGCAAAATCCCAACAAGGACGCAAAATACAGCAGACTCCCATCAATCCGCAAGACTGGGCAGAAAAACGGACAAAGTGGCTCTAAAATACTTTATTTATCCTTTGACAATATGAGGATTAAATACAGGCCAGTCTTAAATGGCCCAGCAGTAAGCTGGAGGAAGTAGGGAGCTTAGGAAGTGGGTGGACAGATACTACAGGATTTCAGGGAGGGGAAACTCACCGTCGAGGAGAGATGGACAACCTGGTCACTCACGTGTCCTGGACTCCAGCAACCACGGGGAAGAGAGCTTCCTGGACAACGCGCTGCTTCAATAGCATTACTGCTGAGGGAGTAACAGAGGCAGTGCAGAGTGGGCAGAAGAAGGGAGCACCAGCTCCAGCAGTAACTCTGTACGCGACCCATGAATTTTATGGAGCGTGTCACTCTTTTCCACATCCTCACAATCTCAAAAGCAGAAAGAGAATTACGACTGCAGCCTTTCATACAGCGAGCTTCCGGTCGTTAGTGAGACACGCCTCTGAAGACGAAGCTGCAGTTGACTTCTGCTCTGTGGCTCTGTTTAGGAAGGGAAGCACTGAAAACAGAAAATTCAGCCGTCGATCAAGGGGCCTGAACAACTTGCATGACTACGTGTCCTGCATCTGGACGACCCCTAAAGCCTCGAGCACTCATAGGGGGCTTTTCAAAGCTGGCTGGATCTGTGGCATGGTGATACTGGGAGGCAAGGTGTACGGTGCTGAACCAGCCCACGGACTGGACTTGGCGTAGTTCTGTGCGGCACCACCCAAAAGGCTGTGGCCTGCAAGGGGTGAGCAGCAAGGGCAAGCTGGCTGTTTGACACTGCTGCTTGGTGCCCTTTGCCTGTGCCATCCGGAACCATGTCTCCTCTCTGATGCCCGCCTGCCATGCCACCCTGATTTGGAACCAGGCGGCTTTAGACTGAAACTTCTACAAACTGTGAGCCAAAATAAATCTTATCCCCTTTACCTTGTGGTATTGGGTCTGAGCCATGAAAAAAGTAACTAATATGATAATTGTTTTCTAACTTTCCAGAGTGAAAGAAAGCAAATCAAAACACAGATTGGAAGTGTTCTTTTAAATAACAGAATGTTGAAGATTCATAAAACACAAGTGACATGCTTTGGTGAGCCACCACTAAACAAGGGTTGATGATTTTTGATTACCTAAATGGGTCACAATACAGAATCCAGTTGAAATATTTTAGAGATGCCATAGAAAAAAAGCAAACTCTTACTTCCTCCTCCTTACCTTACTGGAGCCTCCATTATGATATGGAAAGACATAATGCCCAACCTGCTAAATGTCAGAGATGCTAAATTTATGGTCTTACAAAATTACAAAATGAAGTTATAAACCAAAAAAAGAGAATAGAAGCTTTATTGAAAATAAGGAAAAGACTAGCTCTTGGATTTCCAGGCAGGGTCTGAGGGGAGTAACTACCATAGCTCACTGTCGGGGAAATTTACACAGCAAAATCATAATATGGCTACGACATGGGTCCAACTACCATCAATATACAGGGTCGCCAGCATCATCATTTAGTTAATACTGAACCAGTGGGGAAGTAAAGTGTGCAGCAAAGGGTACATGGAAAGGTCAAAGTCATTTTGGGGAAAGGAGAGGAATATGCATCCAGATGTTCTTGTTATCTCCCTGTGTGTCTGATTCCTGTCTGTGCCCCTGGACCAGATGGTGCTAATTACATGTAATATCAAGCTCCTGTCTGTGCCTAGGGAGGCTCACAGGCCTGGCTTTGCTTTCTGTCCTGAGGCCTGGCTCTCTTCCAGTTCACCTCCAGTCACAACTCTGACTGTCTTGGACATGCTGACTCCTCCAGTGCGTAATCCTGCTCTGACTGTATGTTAATTTCTACTAATATAGCTGTGTATAAGAAGAGGACAAGTCAAAAACTTTAAAAACACAGGACCATAATAAGTAGACTAATAATGGTAAGTTAACTGGCTCCCGATTTTAAGGAGTGATGTAAAAGCTTCACATACGCTACACATTTTAAATTCTCAAAGTTCTATGAGAACCAAGCTAATTTATTATCTCCATTATTTCAGATTAGAAGGCAGAGGGACATGGAAATTAGCCTCATTGCTTAAATTTTGTTTACATTAGAGCACATTTCTGTTACTCGTAATCAATAAATCTAAGGTATTATGTGAACGCTTCAAGAGCAAAGATAAGATCATCTTCCTAATTCCAAGCCTCTCACACTGCATAGGTCTAGTGCAAGGTAATGGCTCAATAAATGGTTACTAAGGGCCCGGGGAGTTAGCTCAGTGGTTCGGGCGCCTGTCTTGCAAGCGCAGGGACCCGGGTTCGATCCCCAGTAACCACATAACAATACTGGGTGTGGAGACTCACCCCAGCAGCAACCAGTACCACATACCACAGTGCTGGGCGTGGTGGCTCACGCCTGTAATCCCAGCACTCGGGAGGCAGAGGCAGGAGGATTGTGATGTGAGTTTGAGGCTGAGCTCAGGGCCAGCCTGAACCACAAAAGCAAGACCCGGTCTCAAAAAAAAAAAAAAAATGGTTACTAAAGTGAAATAGAAATGTATCATACAGTTTGTGAGACATTAATGATTATATAGATAATATACAAGCCCTTAGTATATTTTAAAATAATATATTCTGAGCTCTATATTAGGAATGAATATTGTAACACAATGTTTCTGCATGTTACAATTAAAATATTTGTGCATATTTATAAACAAAATATTCTTATATGTTAAGATGTTGATAGTGATCTCTTTTTTTTTGGAGACACAGTCTCACTGTATTTCAGCCTGGCCCTGAACTCAATTTTTGTAGCCCAGGCTATTCTTGAACTCATAGCAATCCTCCTGCCTTTGCCTCCTGAGTGCTGGGATTACAGGCATGAGCCACCATGTAGCCAACATTGTAGTATGTGGTGCTGGGGATCAAACTCATGACCAGGCAGACACTGGACCAGTGAGCTAAATCCCTGGCCAAATGATCTTAATGGTAAACAATAATGATACTGGCAGTAGGTGGCAGGTGCTGGTTTTGTGCATACAATCTCTCCACATGCTTTTTCTCTGGTCACTGACACGGTGATGAGCTCCACACAGATGTAAACTGGTAAGTCCTTGGTTCACCTGCACCATCACCTCTAATATTTCTGTGATATTTGCACAGAGCACATTCATAAATGCACCATCGTGACTGCCATCCGTGGACCATGTCTTCATTATTAGGAACTAGACCAATGGTTAATTCTCTTCTGCTGAAATCCCGCTAGACAACTTGAGTGTGACTTTTCAGAAAGTTCCAATAATAGTGAGTCTACACTGTTGGCAAGAGAATTCGTGGGAGGTGAGATGCTTCACTGTGACTCAGCCTACAGTGAAAATTCAGCATGCAGAGATGACCAGAAAAATGTGCTGTCACCCTCAAATCATAAGCAGAAAATTTATCAAAAAGTCATCCTAGTGACTGCTGCTGGTATCACATTTTCAAAAACACCAGTCTTAAATTCAGCTCTGTTCTACTCTAGTGAAATACCTGAGACGTGAACTATAAAGAAGAAAGGTCGATTTTACTTAAATAATGTGTTGGACTTAATATAAAAAAGGAATAAGCCATGACAGAATGAGTATGTTTAAAGCACTATCCAGAAAAGTAGAAGGAAATCAACCTCATGCTTCGTTCAGTAGCACCCAGCTTTCTTGTCTGAGCTTCAGAACTATGAAAAACAAGTGTACCTCCTCCTACTGCAACCCAGCATCCCTCTGCTCTGTCAGAAGCGAGGCTTCTCTTCCCCTTCTTTTTCTTGCACTCTTCATTCATTCCGAAGAAGTATAAAATTGAATCTTATTTCATGTTGTCCGTAATCTGTCAAGGTGATGGGTTAGACAGAACTACAGAGAAGTTTCAAAGGTCGGTATCAGAAGAGAGGGAGATATTTTCTGGGTAAAGTAGGAAAATTTCACCTTAAACAGTCAGATACATAGTCTGACCAACGAAGAAAAAAAGAGGCTAGGGTCTGTTTTAAAGAAAAGTTTAGAAATGGTTGATATATAATAGGAAATAAGTCATATAGAATGTGCAAGCAGGGCTATAACAAGGCAATATATACAATTGCTCTGAACAGAACCAAAGCCACTGGCTTTTGATTGCGTACTTCTACTGTACGACACCAACCCAGGATGTGCTCCGAGAAGGTGGAGAATCTGCCAGCGCGTGGATATGATGTACATGTGATCTAGTGGAAATGAACGCTGGATTTGGATATGTGTGATGGCTGTTGTCAAGCATGGTATTTTTCAAATTATTCATTCTCTCTCGGTCTATTTTATTCAACTATAAAGTGCAGATCATAAAACTACTCAGTATGTTTATTTCCAAGAGTTCACTACATTCATAACTTATTCTGAAATAAAAAGAAAAATAAACAAGCACACAAAAACTTGCTGACAACATGAAATTGAGTAAATCCTGGTAGATATTTCCCTCCAGTTTTTATTTTTCCTCCCTTCTTCATCATCTTCCTCTTCATAGCCACTAACGGCGTAATAAACAAGTAGTCGAGGGCATCTGTAAGCAGTTAGGTTAAAATGGGGAAAATGTCGGACATTTCAGCGCCTGTGCTAAGCAACACCTCCAAAGGAGGACGCAGGGCTCTCTCTCCCTCTGGGTTTCTTCTCCACAACAGACACACTTTTCAGCCATTTTGTAAAACTAATGCGTTTACATAAAAGGTTGAGAAGAAGAGTGGGGACAAGGACCTGAGCGTGGGGTGAGGGCGCAGCCAGAGGGCGCTCGCACGCGCAGGGCAGGCAGGGGAGGCCTGGGCGAGGCCCACCCGGGCAGCTTTGCAAGGCTCAGACCTGGAGCTAGCTGTAAGGCCGAATTAGCCAAGAGTACTATCAGAAGTTGTTCCCGTTGATCCCTTAGAGACTACAGTAACAAATAGGATCTCACAGAACATTGGAAAATAAAAGGAAAAGCATACAGCTAAGTTCTCAGTTTTCTCCTCTGATGGAAAGTTGCTTTTTTGCATAAGACCTTATTTCTTTGTTTGTCTGGGGGAGAGGGGAACACGGGGTCTCACTATGTAGTCTCAAATTTGCAGTGATTCTCAGATTTGCTGGTCTCAAATTTGTAGTGATTCTCCTGCCTCAGCCTCTCCACTGCTGAGATTATATGCCTAGCTTACTCGTGCCTTTAAATCTTTGAGTATCCTGGTCAGTACAAAACCAAATTTTCCTTGATCGTTTACTGATTACAGAGGATAGTTAAGGAAATTTCTTAGCAAGTCCTTCAGTACAAAGTGGAGAGTGGAGTGTGGGAAATGAGAATGACAGTGCTGAAGTCTGAGTAGCTAGTGAGCGATCTACAAATCCATGCCGGGAGTCTCCAGCCCTCATGCAGCAACAGACTTGAGCTGCCAAGTTTCCACAGTCTTTGTAAGAAAAAAATATAACCACAAGCTTGTGCTTTTCCATAAATGATTACTCTAAGCCTGAAGACTTCAAACAGGCTGAAGAGTTACAGATTTTAAGATAGATGGAAAAAAAGGTTGACCCCGTGTGACTCAGGAACCAACATCTCAAGAGAAGCAGGGTCAGAGTGTGACTCTAAGTGGACATTCTCTTGCTTTTGCAGCTTGTGCCCGCAAGTAGATGAAACAGCGTCGGCTCTTCACAGGAACTCGTGGGGTTAGGTGGGCGTCACTGGCCCCAGCCCCTTCTCACTGCTCCTGCCTTTCAGCCTTTCCGTTTTGTATCCCCAGCTCCCAAGAATGTGAATCCTAAGATCCGCTTTGTCCTCAGCTCCTTCCTTACACACCGAGATCACACGGCAATGTATGAAAACCCTGCACTTTTGGACTGACGATCCCTTCAAACCACCCAAATCTCCTTCCTCTTCACAGACTTCATGTGAGCAGTTGACAGAGAACGATTCCAGCGCAAAGCACATTATGATACTTACACATTCACCAACATGTGGAAACTAGAACACTTCTAAGTAAAAATACTAAAACATGCGCTAAAATTAAAAGCATCTGCCAGTCTGCAAGATGACTATTAAGGGTAGAAGTTTCCTGAACTTTTGACCAGTACATTGAGCTGAAAAAGAAATATGAAGAAGCACATTTGAGAAAAAATTTCAGCGCACAGAACAAGCTAACATTGAGCAGAGGTCACTCGTGCAGCTCACGCAGCTTGTATAAGCTCAGGATAAATAACTCTGCCCCGGAGACAGCCACCAGACCTGCCGCTCAGACCCAAGCCCACCTCTCCTCAGTAAGAAGCAAGCTGGTTGGCGTAAGACTTGAAATGTCCAGGGGGGCAAGTGTTTGCCACACATCCCTAGACTGGCTCCGATTCCAGCAGCTGCTGTGTGGTAGCAAGCTCCAGGCTCTGCCGCTGTGGCACAGAAATAGTCGCAGACAATGCATAAGCAAAGGGATGTGCTTGTGCTCTCATACTTCATTATGTATGGACAATAAAATTAAAATTTCATACAATTGTAACATGTCACAAAACATTATTTTTTATATTTTTAAACTATGTAAAAGTGTTTTGTGTGCCCCATGGACTACACAAGCAAGATTTAGCCCATGAGCTATTTATCAACCATGGTATAATAGAGCATAAACTATAACGTTAGAAAGTATTGGTCGAAATTAGGTGAATCCAAAAAACTTTCTAAGTTTTAATTTTTCAATCTGCTGCTGTTAAAAAATACTGTTAAAATTGTGGAAATAATTTTAAACATTGCACAGTATTGCATAATATTTATATGGACTTTGCTTCCTATATTAACTTTCCACATACACAAATTAGCAGAGTATGTCAAAAATCATTAAAACAGTAAGTGTATACATAGGTCAGGGCTTTACAGAGGTTCAAAAATGAGAGGTGAATGTTGCTGGCTGCCAATGTTCAATTTAATTCAGTTCAACAAATACTTACATTGTTACTATCAATCATGAGTCCACCATGTTCTAGGTGACAGAACTACTATATTTAACAAAATAGAATAAAATTTTGCTGTCATCATGCAAGATAATTATATGATTTACTTTGATTATCGGGAGAAAAGACAATTCTTTAATGGAGAAGACACCTTCTGTGGCACATAGAGGTAAAATCATTTAAAATTTCACAGAAGCACAATTACTATGCCATGAAGATGCTTGCCTCATTTACCTCCTACAAGAACGGAATTTTAACTTTCCTCTTGCATCATTCAATTAAAAACAGGGTGAGACGTCAAGGCTGGCCTCATAAAGCAGTTACACAGAACGCCAAAAGCTTAGTGCAAATGTATAACTTTTAACTGATTTAACTTGATTGAAGGATAGAATGTGATTATAAGATAGAGTCTATTTCTTAAAAGTTGGAATCAGAATAATTTTTGAATTTTGCACATTCTTCCACTATACAAAATTCCAGAGAATCAGAACTTCTTAATCTCTTTCTTCATAAATGGCATTTTGGAAGAGCTCCTTGAAGTCATCTTTAACAGATGAACTTTTGAAAATCATTGTTTAAGAGGGAATTTTAAACTATTTTCATCCAATAAGGGTTGTGTAGTCACTCAAGGATTCAGCATTTCATTTCACTAAAGATGTTCAAATGAGAATAACTAAGTATATTACAGTGTATTAATGAGCTTTCCCAGCGCTGCATAAAATATCCAAAACCCGCAGCATAAAGGTAAAAAAGTTTATCTCATGGTTGCAGAAAACTAAGTCTATAATCATCTGGCTTCAAAGCGAAAGCATCGTAGTAGAAAGCCATGGCACAGCACCACTATTCATTAAAGGTGGCTGGAAAGCAAGGCAGAAGGACAGCAACAGAAAGTCTCCAGGGCCCAGATGTGCTCACCAAGGTCACACTTAGAAGACCTGCCACACACACATATCCAGAAATGAACTTGACTGCTACCTTCCGCAGCTCTGAGACCAATCGAGGTGACGACCCATTTTAAACCGTCAACACTCCATCTCCCTTGTCAAACTGACACCTGAACACATCCCCTAAAACCATATGTAACCTTCAAATAAACACAGGGTCATAATTCTAGCTAAGATGGTGCAGCCATCCTCTGTACAATTTAAAATACATTAATGCCGTTCCCAAAATCTCAGCAGTTACGTTACGACATCTCTCAAAAGTCCACGTCACTGTGTCTCAAATATAGCATCTATCATCACAGGCAAATATTTATTACTAGTATCCATGCTACGTACACCTATGGAGCTATACAGGTAAATATCCATAGCTATAGCTCTAAATATTTTTTGTTCTCACTTTAGTAATAGAAACACTCAAATATATTTTATCTACCATGGTGACATTCATATTTTAAATATATATATACTGTTAGAGGAATTGAGATATCTATACATATATAAATAAATATATATAAATACTGTTAGAGGAATTGAGATATCTATGCATATATAAATATATATGTATATATATACATATATAAATATGTAATATATATATACTGTTAGAGGAATTGAGATATATTTATTAATAAAACGCTCTGGTAAACACTCTATAAACATTGCTACCAATAGAAGTCTTCTGACCACTTCCCCACTAAGATGCTTGGGGAAATAATAGTTATAAATCTCCCTGGTCCATTGCTGCATTTTTAACTTACTATTAAGATTAACTATTTTACTATCAACATGATTAATCATTTGTTTTATTTATGATACTAGAAGATAATGTCTAGAATATTTTAGTGTATTTATCTATGATTCATGAACCTAAACTTAATTTTCCACCTAAACTGATACAGCCAAGTCTTTTATAATATTTCATTATGCTGTATCCCCTTGAATGGATTAAGAATTACCTATAAGACCAGTAGGTGCTCCCCAGGGTGTGACTCTCAAGCATTTTCAGAGAACATTGGCACGTAGGTCAGCACCCCAATTGTGGGTAGCGCAATACAGACGTTTTTTTATTCTTGGGCCAGGGATTAAGCTCAGTGGTTCTGGCACCTGCCTTGCAAGCACAAGGGCCCAGGTTTGACCCCCGGCAACCACATACAACAATGCCGGGCGTGGAGACTTATGCCCCCCAGCAATCAGCACCACATAGCACAGTGCCGGGCATTGTGGCTCACGCCTGTAATCCCAGCACTGGGGAGGCAGAGGCAGGAGGATTGCTGTGATGTGAGTTTAAGGCTGAGCTCAGGGCCAGCCTGAACTACAAAGGGAGACCCTGTCTCAAAAACAAACAAAAATCAAATTTTTTTTAAATTCTGGATGTAATATACATGATACAATATAACATACTATGTTGTAAAACATAGATATATGTTTATAAATTGGTTCTGTTCCCAAAATTATGTAGCATGTAAGGATACAGAGGGTGCTAATGTTTAAGATTTCAGGCTGGATCATCTCCAAAGCTCCATGTGCTAAAGTCTCTGTCCCTAGTTTGCTGCCAATGGAAGATGATAAAAACTTTCAGAGATGAGATTTACACAGAAGTCTTCGGTCACTGGAGATGCATCCGCAAAGGTGATTTGGAAACGGACTCTCTTCCTGCCTTTCTTGCTCCACACCCCAGACAGGATGTGAGTAGTTTCACACCTCACATAATGTGCTGTCTCTCTATGGACTGAAACATCAACACTACCAGCAAAAGTAAACCTTTTCCATTTTAAGTTGATTGATTTCAGCTATTATTATAGTGATGGAATAACAGAGCAGATAATGAGCTGTTTCAGTAATATTTGTATTACAGTATCAGGCACATAGATCTCACAGAAAACACCCAAAAGACTTACAGAAGAGAAAGTAGCTTTCTTATCTCAGTACTTTAACAAACAGACACAACAGTTCAGAAGTCTTTCTGGTTTTTGACAGACTTTCTAGGAAGACAACTTAGATAGGTATTATTTAATACTGTTAGAAGTCTACTCTTTTTGACTGATGCATAATGATGACATTTGTTGCGGTAGAACAGTAAATACACGCAATGCATTTTGGCTACTTTATCTGCAATTATTCCTTTCCTTTCTCACTAATTCTCTCTCCTTCTCTAAATAGTTTACCTATGAATGAAACTTGTTCCTCACAATAAGTATTCTTAACAACGCACAGAAGGGTTTGGCATATTTGTGAACTCTGAAATATCATAAAGAATTTCAGGTAGACTGGTGATTTCTCTAGGGATAAAATTAATAGTTTTGAGGAGAGCTTTGAAGCATTCGCAGTCAACAAAAACCACACATAACAAACTCATTGACTTACAGGAAATTATTTTTCTTCTCTCTATAATTTAAAACCTAGATCTTCTCCATCTGTTTCCACATAAGTTCCAGTGATTTTTCCTCAGGTGTGTGCAATTTGTTCTTTCCTTAGGTAATACCTCGATACTTCTTGCTCCACAAGAGAAATAAATAAAGCTTCACTCGGGAGAGTAATAGCTGAGAAGGACAGTCCTTCGAAAACTAAAAAAGGCCAAAGGCAGAGTGCCCTGGAAGTATTTTAGATGTATTTGTGAGGAGCAGGAAAAGGTGCGAGACTTGCTAATGAATCACGGGCCAGCTAATGAATCACGGGCCAGCTCTCTGGCCCTGAATGGAGTCATAGCAGAACATCCAGTTAGGTAAATCACTAGGGAAGTGACTTTGTTAAGTCAACATTTTCTTCAAATAGTAGAGGTTAATATTAATATGGTTTCCTGGAAAAACACTCATCAATCACGTAACAGAATGAACATATTGGAAATAACCTTAAAATCCAGAGAAGGAAATATAAAAACAGAACTTATAGCAAAATATATGTGATAAAATTTCTTAAAAGAGTGATATCCCATGCCTTCAGTAGAGCTGTACCTTCTCCACAGGTTAAGAAAGTTCAGAACACGATAGCTTTATGTCTTGTTTACTTTTCTCATTCCTGAGACAAAATATCCAACACTCAAAGGATAAAAGACTTAGCTATCTCACAGTTTACAGAGGTTTCAGTTCATAATTAGCAGGCTTTAAGGCAGGCAGACATCACAGGACAGAAACAGCTTATGGGAGGAAGAAGATAGCAGAGCAACAAAGGACAACCACAGCTTCTTTTTCATCGTTAGAGCACGTAGAGGTCACTCAGAGCAACTCACACACGCAGGTCTCTTGGAGCAGGCAGCACTCACGCTCAGCCCCTGCTCGTGCGCTCAGCATTGCACCAGAATCAGTGCCAGCACCGCACCCCTAGATCCAGCCACCTCGGAAAAGCCCCACCAGGACCACATGAGGCTCTGGACGGACATCTAAGTGCAAGTGTAACACTTAATATATGGGCTTTTATTTTTAAAAGATTTCCTTAGTATTCATGATTAATATGACACCAAAGAATTCATTGTTCGGTATAAGTTTTATCAGACATTTTCAAGGAAACATCCATTGTTTTATTAACTCTAAGTTAGATAGTTAATAGACAAATATACATATATGTGGCAAATTGGAAATGATATTTTAAATTATTTATTCACTTATTTTAATAAATTATTACTATATGATATCCCAAAAGTATTTATTGAACATATTATTCCTCAATGTTTACAAGGAAACTTGTTGGAGGACGTAATGATATCTAGAGGTAGGTAACAGTGATAAAGAAGAGGCACGATTTCATATCCTTGACATGGACAAAATAGGGGGTTTAACAAGAACACTTAAGTCATGTAGTCTTGAACAAACATAAATGGTGTTTAGAAAATATGGATGACTATAAATCAGATTTCAAGAAATGAATTTTTTTTTATTGAGACAGGGTCTTACTTTTGTAGTTCAGGCTGGCCCTGAGCTCAGCCCTGAACTCACAGCAATCCTCCTGCCTCTGCCTCCCAAGTGCTGGGATTATAGGCGTGAGTCACCACGCCCGGCACTGTGGTGTGTGGTTCAGATTGTTGGTGGGTGTGAGTCTCCACACCCAGCACTGTTGTATGTGGTTACTGGGGATCGAACACAGGCCCTTGCACTTGCAAGGCAGGCGCTAGAACTACGGGGCTAACTCCCCAGGCCAAGAAGTGAATTTTTAAGTGCTAGACATTATGCTAAGAAATAGAAAGATCTCACTGTAGCTATTAAAAAAAAAAATCTATAGAAAACCCACCAAGTAGGTGTTTATAAAGGAACCCTGGGTCACAGCTGATTGAAATCTAATTCATTGATTCTGAGATTCATAGATTGTAGTAGTAAGAATTTTGAACCATTGGCACAAGGTTCTGAAAAATGATACTATGATTCATACTCTATCACACCATTCCTTCTTTCTTGTACAGCTTTCTCCCTCTTTAGGTGAATTTCCTCTGATTGTTGTGTCTGGCTGATTGAAAATAAAGCTGCAGGTAACTCAGGTTTACATTTAAAATTTTTATCACCTACAGAAAGATAATTTTTTTCTGAATTGCAAATCAAATAGTCCTGTAGTGGAATCATATTTGATAAAAGCTTAGTATGCCTTTATTGCTTTTCTCGTGACTTAGACAAAATATTCAACTCTCCTAAGTTACAGGAGGAAAGATTATTTCAGTTCATAGTTTGTAGGTAGTTTCAGTCTGTAGTCAGCTGGCTCTAAGGCTAGAGACCACGGCACGGTGGAGGGCCTCAGAGCGGAGAAATCGTCCATGACACGGCGGCAGAGGCAGCAAGGAGCACAGCGTCAGCAGGAACAAAAGCAAGCCTGCTTGTTCCTTTTATTCCAAACAAGCTACATACCCTCTGAGTAGTGCCACCCACATCTACATCTGTACCCGCACCCTTTTTCAAAAGGAAAACTTTATTTATACTTAAAAGCAGTTAAGTTGCTTAAATGCGCCAATTGGTTCCTGATATGACAGTGTCCGGCAGAATTCTCAGGGTGGTGCTGGTCGTCTCCCAAGAGCACTGTCTGAGTCAGTCCCTCCACACGGGGCTATGTCCAGGCTCCTCTGCAGAGAAGGCTGGGCTCGCTTCTTCGGCAAATCCACTCAGCTGTGCTCAGAACTATGCTAATTACAGACAGTGAGCTAACTCAGCACCGCACACCCTTGATCGCAGAATCACGGGCTCTCTTTGCAGTCAGCTCTGAAAATCCCCACTTATGAATGCATGAGGATTTCGGGGCACATCCAGGGGCACCCTGCGACATTCTTCGTCTGCCCTTAAAAGGCTTATGTACATTCCTAGATGCAGAAGGCATTTAGTCCACCTCTAAGAGTTTCTGAAATCTGAACTTTTTCAGCATTCCTGAAAAGTGTCCTCTGAGACATAAGGTGAACATTTTACTGCGAGTCCATGTACAAATGAAAAGAAGCTTGAAACTTCCAACATACAGTGGGACATGAAAAACATTCATTCCAAAAGGGATAAATAGGGGCTGGGGAAGGAGTGGAATCGAAGCAGGCTGGTGACCCTTGCAGCTTTGCAGCTGCACTGGAGGGCGTTGTGCTGGTTCTTGTGAGGCCCTTAGGCTTTCGGTGAATGATCACACCCATATCATTCTGTTCATCTTCAGCAACACAGTTCTCCTCTGCTCCATCTTTTCAGGGCATAACTTCACTGTGACTTTATTTCTAGCCAAATTCAAAACTTTTTAAATCATTCTGCTGGGCTACTTGCTCGTTACTCTCAAGTTAGAAATGTTTAAAGTCGTCTAACAGTAGGCATGCCACTGCCGCAACATTAGACCACCTTACAGTTTCTTCCCCAAGATGAATTAACTCACACTCCTAATCTGAGTCTCAGGCAAAGTTTCTGGACACAAGCCAACTGGAGACATATTTATTTTGCCAGAGCATAACACACATGCTCTGGACTCTAACTGTCCAGGAGCCCTTCCTCTCAACTGAAACCCCTTGACTCTGGTATTTTCTGGATGTGCCGCAGTAACTATTTTGTTCTTTTCGCTCTGATCAGAAGGTCCCAGTAAGGACAGCTTACAGCATCCCAGAGTGGCTTCTTCAGCCATCATCTCCAAACCTTTGCAAATTCTTTCCACAGCGCCCTTCAAAAGCTTCTGCACCACACGGCCAGGCAGCATCAGAGCAAGGACCGCACTTCTGTTACCAGAACCTTAGTTACTCTCCTCAGGGCTGAGACAAAACACCCGATACCCCAAATTAAAGGAGGAAAGGTTTCAACTCAGTGTGTAGAAGTTTTAGTCCACAGTCTGCTGGCTCCAGGGCGAGGAAGCACGGCAGAAGGACGGCACAGAGGAGCAGCAGTTTATAGTGTGGCAGGCAGAGGCAGCAGGCAGAGCAGCAGCGGCGCAGAAGTGGTTCTGCCTTTCCCTTCTGTCCCAAACAGGCTACAAACTTTTGGTTACTGACACTCACACCCAAGGTGAGCTGCTCTCCTCTGTAAATCGACTCAGCCACACCCAGAACTATGCAAATTTCAAACGCTAGACTAATTGAGCACTGCACACCTTTGAACCAGTGTGACCCACCTCAAATCTAGGTACCTTCACAAAGCCCCACCTAGGTGTGCATTGAGGCTTTGTGGGGGACAGCTAGACACAAGCTACAATACTTATCAGATGCTCAATTCTAGATCAACAGTGCTCAGCATGTGGGATTTGGTACAAACAAGTAATAATAATAAGGCAAAAGACTAGCAGATAACTGAGCATGACCTGTCAGTCACACAGACCTGCTAATTGTGGAGATTCGGGACATGCACAGAGTAGCTTCTAATATTTGCACCTGAAAATCAGAGAATGCTGTCTTCAGTTCTTCTGGTACAAGATCAAGTGGATTTTTGATGGGACAGCCTAGATCTGTCCTCACAATGGGGGTATGAGAGACCACAGCCACTGACCTTGTGGTCACTGCGAGCCTTTGCCCCAGCCTGCCCTGTGCTCTGCAGGGTATAATTCTTTTCCTGCTTTAACAGGCCTGCCCTAACTCTGCAGACTGTGTCTCTTCAGAGCACTTCTTTTCTCCCTAGTTTCCTTACTTTTTGTGTTTAATAAGTGGAAATCCTCTGTTTTGAGCTTGTCTTGTCCAACAAGGACCTGGAAGGGAACCGAGGGACCCTCGGTGTGCAGCTGACGGTTCTGGTGGAGCCAGCCAGGAGGTGCGGAAAAATCAGTGGAAGCTGGGGGTGCCCCCGGAGCAGCACACAGCCGCCACACCTGGCCACCTTCCTCCGCTCTGTCTGCCAGCCGTGGCCATGCGTGTTTGCCACTTCACACTCCTTTCCCCACAGTCACTTCTGCCTCCTCTCTTGGCCAGGGCACAGGAGCCCAGATGACTGGCCAGAGCCCACCGCCCTGGCACCCTGCTGCTCATGCTGAGGTTGTTCTGGAACAGTGATCCCGTGGCCAGAGCCTGTTGCACAGTGGCCCCTGGCCCGGTCGCTCCACCAGAGCCGGTGGTGCTGAGCCAGTCGCTCACACCCTGCGAGAGCCCACAGGCACCATGCTAGCCCGGTGCCCCCCGTCTGCTGAGACCGAGTCAACTGGGAACCTTCAGGTCCGCGGCTCCCGTCCTCCTGGGGTCCTGAGCTTCCTGCAGTGTGGTTACAGGCCTCGCTGCCATGTCTGGCCCGCCTCCCTTGACCTGGCTGTCCTGTGCTCTGCTCTGATGCCCGTATGGCGTGTGGGGAGGAAATCCTGCTGGCAGTTGTGTCCTCCATGGTTGTGGCAGATGGAAATTTCCAGAAAGGGCGCTCATCTTTCTCACTCAGAGGTAAAAGCTAAAGCTCTGGCTCCAGGGACACGCGGGACTCAGGTTAGAGCCTCCTTGTTTCAGAAATTCAGGTAACGCTCAAATGTACCTGAGAGGAGAACAGAACAGAGGGGCGCTCAGGAGACTTTAACTCTGCCGGCTGTGAGGGTACCTTCCCTTTAAAATTTAGTTTCCTTTTTCTTTTCTTCACACACACACACACACACACACACACACACACACACACAATGCTTCCACCTCTATTGCCTTAACCAAAGTACTAAAGTCTTATCACGATAACATTTTGTAGTTGGATACGCTGCACCCTGATCTCTTAGAAGTTTGCAGTTTCTCAGGGAGTCCCTGGGGGACTCTACCCTTTTCTCTAAGGAGTGAGTGAGCCACAGTGTGGACAGTTCTAAGGAAAAAAATAAATAAGGCACCACTACCATCAAATTAAGCAGAAATATGTGCCTAATAGTACTTTTGTCTCACAAAGGCTGCTTTGGACTCAGTGGGCTGCCTAATTCTGCCTGGGGTGCCATTTTAAGGACCCCAGATCGAGTCTTCTCACTCCGCAGGGCTCAGGACATGACACAGGAAATCTGAGTGAACTCACCATGAGACCGTATCCTTTAAAACTGAGACTAATCTGACCCTCACAATCTGAAAAAGAGCAACTTACCTACTGTGGCAACATGGTTTGGATTCAGCATGAACTGGGAAATGGAGAGAGGTGGGCGCAGAGAAGCAGTTAAATCACCTCAGGAAATGGCATGGAAAGTGGAGTGAAACCCATTATGTTCAAGCTTTCGTGGCTTCTTTATCTCTGAGAGACCCAAGGACTCTGTCACTTAAAGAGGCCTTTAAGGAAGAGGAAGTTCATGTCACCCCACCTCAGCTGTCCATCTGTTTCTCGGGGAAATCTGATCTCTCAGTGGACACAGGGACAAGCTACAGAAACCCTACATGGGAAGTGGCCACTCAAATTTCCCTAGCAGTCAGACTAGAAATGACCACCTAACAGGCCTTCAAAGTTTGTCCACACCAGGCTTACAGTCATGACAAGACCAGATCATCTCTTTATTAAAAGAAAGCTGTTCCTGTGAACATTTGAAAGATCTAAGCTTCATGTTGAGGAAGTAAGTCTTCAGTTTTGCTTTGGGTACAGATAAGTACAGTTGCTGAAGATCCCTCATCCACCACCATTAATTTAACTGGGCACCTGTTGAGACTCCTGTCTGTAAGGTACATAATCTTATCAGGGATAGACCTCAGGCTCTTGCTATCTTATCTAATATCCCACTTTGCCACAATTTCTCCTCCACAAGATGCACAGTAATAAAACTCAGTGTCCCTAATTGCTATATCTGTCATAGTTCTTATTTTAAGACAGGCCAGGAAGGATCTGAATATTTAGCTCAAATAGTACTACACCTACCTTGAAAGCACAAGGGCCTGGGTTTGATCCCCAGTACCACACACACACACACACACACACACGCATGCACACAGACCAGGAAAGGTTATGACCTGCTTCTTCTCACGTTTTGGCTTCATATTCCCAACTTAACAGCAAAAGCTCTTCTTTCAAGCCTTCAGGTGATAATCCAGACAATAGTCCATGACTCTCCTAACAAACCCACCAATGTTTCTCAACTCAATAGTACACTAAATCTTTTTCACTGTTTTCTGACAGGTTTATTTTAAACACAACCTCCCAAGTGTAGTCAGAAAGCACACAAACCCCAGTTGACAGGGCCTACAACCCTTTAAACCAGAAGTAGTCATATGAAGACAGAGACCTTCTCACCGTTTTTAACAGCACATAAAGAATTATGGGGTTTTATGTCTCATAGGGAGAAATGATGCAAGAGTGGCTGAGAAACTGTCAAACACGGAGATTCAGGAAAATCAAGGAAGTCCTCAAGGCCTGTACCTGATACCAGCCGGAGACTGATGTCTTCGGTTATTCTGAGACAAGATGAAGAGGCTTTCATGGGGCAGCCTGGACATGACGCCAGCACAGGGGTGTAAAAGACAGTGGCTGCAACACTGGGACACGGCGAGCTTTCCTGCAAGGCGTGCTTCTTTTTCTACTTTAAATATCTCACCATCACTGCAGAGCACTTCTCAAACCTCTTTTCTCTCTCTCTGTCTCTCTATTTCATTTATTGTTTAACAAATTAAAACTTCTATGACTTTTGCTTTTCTTCTCCAATTCTTTAAGAATGGCAGTGTCCTAGAAGGAATCCCTAGGCACCATAATATCCTGAATGAACCAAAAATGTTCATCTTTCTGATTTTATTCTATTGCTTCTAATATGTCTTGAATTAGATGAACAGAAAATTAAAATTTTTCCTACACAAACAGTAAAAAGACAAGTATTTACATTCACTCACTGTTGTTTTTCGGTTCGGTTTGGCTGTTACTGGGGTTTTTTTTTTTTTTGGTTGACAGATTGATCATTTCCTAACTTAATCTCTTGAGACTCTAAGGTAAGACTCAGAGAGGATATTAAGAAACAAAAATTAAAAATCTAAAAAAGGGAAAGCAGTGACCTCAGCTCCTGCACCTGGAAAGAAGGTCATTGAGGGTTGCAAGAAAGAAATCAAATGGTGATGCCAACACATGTCAGAAGACAGAATCCCCGGAGCAACGGGTCACAGGAGAGTTAGGAATGAAAGAGAAGTGTCACCACATGTGGTAGACCAATCACCATTAAGGTGCAAGCCCTGTGGCGCACACTGGACGTCGACATGGAGAGCGGAGGAGGCTGTTAGAAGCGGCCTCCAGCCCAGCCGCGTACGGGATGAATATCTGTCCATTCAGAGCCCCTTTGAGGACTATCGTCATGATCATCCCGGGGTAATCTTAAGTCTCCAGAACAGAGCATAGGAAACTTCACCCACCACCTCCTGACAGCAGCGGTGCAAGGACAGAACCCACCCAGTACAAGTATTTTAGTGAGTTACAGGAAAAGAAGGGAAAGAAAGTCCTCATTTCACCACTTTGGGAGTCTGGCTGTTACGGGAGAGAAGAGAAATTTTTAAGGCCCAGAATGCATTGTAACACAGATTTTAAAAGAGAAATCTTCTAGGATATGAGTATTCTTGTTTAATTTCTGAGGCAATTGAGTTTTATACAATTAAGTGCTTTCCCAAGAGACATAAGAAATGTTTTCCAGAGTGTGGACCCATAAATCAGACCTTTATATCATTATGTGACAACATCTCAAATTTTAGGTCCAAATGCCACCTTTCTCTATAAATGAAGCACTCAAGAGGCATTTATAAAATTTTTGGAATCAGAAATCTAAATTTCACTGCAACACAAAGTAGATCAATTTCTAGAAAGCCTTGAAAACAGATGGTTCTGAAGATACTATGTACAGGCTCAGGAGAGAGAGGGCTACCTATGCTTCCTCCCCTTTAGTCCTTAAATTGATAGTTCTAGTCGTCTTTGCTCCAGGACAGTATGTCTTAAACTTAGGTTGGATCTCAGATTAATTTTAGTTGGAATGTTTCTAATGTGATGAATAATTCAAATAGATGATAAATAAATAGATGTAGATAGATTATCTCTTGAGCCATTAAAATACCAAATTTAAAGGACCTTAGTCACTCATCTGCATTTTCAAAAACATTCAAATATTAAAATCCACATTTATAAATAAATCTTAAAGTGTAAATCATAATGCTGTGAATCATCATTTAAATATTCTATTGTTTGAATATGATATATACACTAAGTAGCAAGTTTAAAACAGTTAACTTAAGCAACAAATACAAATTTTGGTCACATGGTGTTTCAGTTACTTTTGTTGTTGCTGAGGCAAAATATCTGACACCGAAAATTAAAGGAGGAAAAGTGTATTACAGCTCACAGAATGCAGAGGTTTCAGTTTATAACTGGCTAGCTCCAAGGTAGGATGGCAGGGCAGAGGGGCACAACCAATCCGAAAGAGTTCACGGTGAGCAGAGGGCGGCAAGGCGGCAAGCAGTGTGGGCAGAGCAGCCCCAGCAGCCCTCTGTCTGTCCCTTACATACCGCTCAGTTACACACCCTCAGAGCGGGGATACGCACCCCAAATGTGGCTTTCCCACCACCCACACCCAGAACTGTGCCAAACCAATCAGCGGACTGACTCAGTAGTCACACACTCTTCATCCCAGCCCCACACATCTAGATCCAGCTACGTGTGAAAAGCCCTGTGTATGACTGTGTGAGGCTTTGGGGAAACATCTGGATACCAGCGGGGAGACCTGCTGCAAAACACCCCACCCTCTCCACTCTGTCGTCTCAGGCTCATTCTCTCCTACCACATATGCATGAAGAAGCCTCCAGCAGTCCCGGACTTATCATCCCGGTTACACAGATTGATGTCTCCTCCCCTCCACGCCCACGTGTCCCCCAGCTTCACATTCTGGGGCGCTCACTGTGCATGATACGTTGTGCCCGTGTCCCTTCTCCTCGCTCCTTCCCGTAATTCTCTTCTCCCCTTTCCTATTCCTTCCTTCTGTCTGTTGACGTTCTCCTTCCTACCTGTCATCTTTTTAGATTCTACATATTATGACCATGCAATAGTTGTCCATTTTGAGTCTGGCTTATTTTATTCAACATGATGGTCTCCAGCTCCATCTATTTCCTTACAAATTATAGAATTTCATTTTCCTCATGGCTACTTATAATACTATTTCCTCATAATACTGTTCTAATGATATTACCTTAATAATACTACATTCCAGGAGAAACCCCTTCCCAGTGCTAGTGGGCTGTCAGTCGCACATGCTTCTTGCTTCCCGCTGTGCTCCATAGCAGTCAGACCAAGCCTGCACGACTCAGGCGCGGCAGAAGGCAGACTGAGTATAACTCCGCCCCCAAAGCGGTTGCCATGGAAACCTAAGACCGGCTCTTCTGAGTTATGTGCACTCGAGTCAGTGTGACCCCAGCTAAAATCCTCTCCCCTCCACCGTGGCCCTGCACTAGCCTGACGGGGGTCTGACCGGCTGCACCCCAGTTAAAATCCTCTCCCCTCCACCGTGGCCCTGCACTAGCCTGACGGGGGTCTGACCGGCTGCACCCCAGTCGCAGCTCCTGCCGCTCTGCCTGAGCCAGACAGGCAGAGCCTCAGACCTCCCAGCCCTGCTCGCCCGTCCTGCGGACGCTTGGCCCGGGGTCACAGGAGCCGTCTTCGAAGCATACGCTTCTCACTCTTCCTATGTCTGTAACGCTAAGCACTGAATGTTCTCGGAGCCTTTGTCTTTTTATCGCAGAGCAGGTAATACCAGCCCCACGCTCCAGTTTCCTCTCTCTGTTTTGGCTGCAATGAACATGGACGTGAAGGCACCCCAACAATACACCGAGCTAAATTCCTCGAAATATACACCCAGAAGTGTTACATCTAAAACAAACGGGAGCTCTGTTTTTAGTTTTTTGAAGAAATTCTATACTGATTTTTAGCATAGGTATTGTACATTAAAATCCAACTAGCAATGTAGAAGTATTCATTTTCCACATTTTCACTGGTAATTATTATATATTTCTCTTCTTCTAGATGATAGCCATTTTTGAGAAGATAATTCTATGTGCTTTGGATTTGTGTTTTCTTGTTAAAGATTTTGGACATTTTTTCATACATCCATGGGCCACTTATTTATACTTTTTTCATTGAGAAATGTCTGATAACTGATTTCTCCAGTGATTGATTGGGTTATTCAACTTTTTTGTGTAGTGTTTGCATATTTTTCTTTTTTCAGTTCTTCATATACTGTGTATGTTAGGAGTTAATTCTTTGTCAGAAAAGTAGCTACTGTGGTTTTTCTAGAGTGGTCTCTTCAGTGCTGGTTATTCCCCTTGCTAAGCAGGGGCTTTTGACTTGAGGCTTTTCCATGCGTCGGTTCTTGTTTTATTTCCTGTGCCTTTAGAGTCCGACTCGGGGAGCCTTCGCCTATGACTAAGGGATCAAGGGCCCCTTCTCCATCTTCAGTCAGACTTCCAGGTCTTATGTCAAAGTTATTGATCATCTTACGTAGGTCTTTTGCAGGTAAAAGATAAGAACCTTGTTTCACTCTTCGCCAAGTGAAAGTCCAAATTTCCCAGAACCATTTGTTGAAGAGGCTCTCTTTTCTCCAGTGTGTATTTTTGGTTCTTTTGTCCAGAATGAGAGGGCTACAGTTGTGTGGGTTTATTTCTGCAAACTCTGTTCTGTCCCATTTGGTCCATGTGTCTATTTTTGTGCCAGTGGCATGGTATTTTTATTTTTAGAACATTGTAGTGTAATTGGAAATTTAGCATTGTGCTGCGTCTAGCCTCGCTCCCCTCCACCCAATTTGGGATTGCTTTGGCTATTTTGAATCTTTCATTCTTCTGTGTGAATTGGAGTATTCTTTTCTAGTTTTGTGAAGAATGGTATTGGCATTTTGAAATGGGTTGCACTGAATCTATACACTGCTTTAGGTAATATGGCCATTTTGATAACATCAGTTCTGCCTGAACATAAACATGGAAATCTCCTCATCTTTTGATGTCCTGACCCTTGGTTAGAATGATCTCCAGATATTTTACTTAAAGATGTTGTGAATGTTTTTATTTTCCTGGTTTCTTTCTCTGCTAGGTATATAAAGAAATTTTTTATTTTACTATTGATTTTATATCCTGCTTTTGGTATGATCTTTAGGGTTTTCCAAGCATAGATAATCTGCAAGCAAGGATAATTTTATTTCTTTTCCCAGTTTATTCCTCATTTCTCATTTTTGCCTTTGCCTAACTGCTATAGCTCAGATGGTAAGAACTATATTAAATAAGACAAGTACAAATAGACAGTCTTCTCTCATTTGTGATTTGAAAGGAAATGTTTTCAGTTTTCCCCATTCAGAATGATGTTGGTTGTGATCCTTTTATCCTATTCTCCTTGGTGCTTTTATTATGAAAGAATGTTAAATTTCATTAAAGGTTTCTTCTACATGAAAAGTTGGTGTGATACTTATCCAGGATTGTATTAAGGTAGTATGTTACACTGGGTGAGTTGTGTGCATCAAATCATTTTTTGCATCTGTGAAATAAAACCAAATTGATCACAGTATATGAATTTTTTAGGTATTGTTAAATTTGGCTTATATTTTATTAAAGATTTCTGCATCAACATTCATCAAACATATCGATTCATAGTCGTGTGTGTGTGTGTGTGTGTGTATGTGTGTGTGTCTTTGTCTGGTTTCAGTATCAATGTGATGTTAGCCACACTGAAAGAGTTTGGAATTTTTTCTTCCATTTTATTTCATGGAATAGTTAAAGGAGCATTGGTGTTGGTCACTTTTTAAAGGTTTCATAAATTTTAGCTAACAACTCATCTAATTCCAGGCTTGCTTCTTTTTGAAAGACATTTTATTATTGATTCGATCCCACTGATCATAATAGATCTGGTTAGAATTTTTATATCCTCTTCATTGAATTTTGGCAAATCATATGTATTGCAAAACTTCTAGATTTAATTATAATAAAAGTATTACAAACTTCTAGATTTTCCAGTTTATTAGAATACAGATAATAAAGTAGTCCCTGATAATCTTCTGAATTTCGGTAGTGTCTGTTATCCCATTTTTAGTTGGGAAGTATTTTGAGGAGACTTTTGCATAGCTCATGTAATTGACATTGTGTGTCTTTCCAAGAAGTCAGCTTTTTGCTTTAGTGATCCTTTGTATCATTATTTTAGTCTCTATCATGTTCATTTCAGTCCTGATCTTTATTTTATTTTATTTATTTTTTGAGACAGAGTCTCCTTTTGTAGTTCAGGCTGGTCATGAGCTCACTTTGTAGCCCAGGCAAGCCTCGAACTCACATCAATCCTCCTGAGTGCTGGGATTTCAAGCACGAGTCACCACACCTGGCACTGTGGTGTGTGATTAGTGGGGACTGAACTTGGGGCCTTGCGCTTGCCAGGCAGATGCCAGAACCACTGAGCTAACTCCTTGGCCCTATTTTTTTATTCTATTGGGTTTTTTCTTGGATTTGTTTTTGGTTTTTTAAGACCTAGAAATTCAGGATTAGGTTATGAATTTCAGGTATCTATTGTTTATCTATAATCTACAGTTTCAAAGTAGGCACTTATAGCTACAGACTTTCCTGTTAAAATCATTTTTACTGCATGTCAGAGATTTCAGTCTATCATATTTCCATTTTAATTTGAGTATAGGACATCATACATGTCCTCCTTAACTTCTTCAATAATCTTCTAACCATTCAAAAGTGAATGTTTCATTCTTTGTCATATTTGTACAGTTTTTTGTACTTTTATTTACTGTTCATTTCTGATTTCATTCCAGGATGATCTGGGCAACATTATTTCATTATTTGTATTTGTTAAAGATTATTTTATGGCCTGAAGCATAATCTTTTAGAAGAGTGTTACATGAGATGCTGAAAAGTACATATATTCTATATTTATTGGATTGAATGTTCTATGGACATCTCTTAAGATTATCTAATATATTGTATACTATTATTCTATTTTGTGTTGTTATTTTTGTTGCTGATCTTTTTGTGAAAGTGAAGTTTTAAAGTCATCCACTGTTACTATATCAGGCCCTGTACATCCTTTTATGTTGAACAGTGTTTGCTTTATGAACCTGGTTGCACTGAACTTAGCTGGATATGTGTTTGCTATTGTTACGCTTCTTGGCGGGTTATCTTCTCCCAAATGTAAGCCCTTCTTGTCTCTTCTAAGTAATTTTGTCCTTAGCCACTTACCACTTCAGATGACCAAATATTGTATACTATTTGTTAATTTTTATAAGATAACAGTATATTAAAATGACAATTTTGTCAAATTCTCTTAATTGTTCCGTGTATGTGTATTTTAAAATATTAAATACATGATGGAACATTACAAGCTGGAAAGCATATCTAGTCTTTTTCAAATTCTTTTTGCTTTATTGTCTTTGAACAATATATTTTACACTATCATGTTGGTCTTTCCTTTTTTTCTGTGATATAATTTCAATAAAATGTAATGGCAAAACAATTGTGTCCTAGTGGGTGTTTTGCTATCCTCTGTTTTACAATTATTTAGTCTATTGGGTCTAATCTAAATTTTAAATGGGTTTTTAAATCTGCTGCTTTTGAATAAATAATAAATGAGTTTCATATTATTTAGTCCAGAAAGTACATAAATATTTTATAAAAATAATTTATTCCTCCCTTTTTGATTACAGGGTAGTTTGTGTTGGTCAACATCACCCACAGAATCATTATAATCAGGGACCATTACTGGAATCGTTAATGTTTTGTTTATCATTTCAAGTTTTTTCACTTCTGTTTTATGAATAGTTGACAGTAAGATGTCTTTTTTTGTCTTCCCATTTCATAACACAGACTTTTCTCCCTGACCCACTAACGTTGCTTCCTCTTTCAGTTCTTTCTCTTGCAGACCTTTTGGCACTCCCTACCTGCTCAGCCTCGGTGTCCCAAATGTGTCTGCTTTGTACTGTAAAATTATATCGCTGAGTTCTGGAGTCTAAAACTTATATCTAATGTTCTTCAGTAAGAGTTTTTCATAGATTATCGCACACACTTTTAGGTTATTTTCACAAATAAAATAAAAATGAATTAGTGAAAGAAAATAATCAGAACTTACTAGATTTCACTTGAAGCAAGCATCAAAGATGAATACACCATTATACGTAAGAAGTATGCACAAAACGGTTGATATAAAACAACAGATGTGTGAGTGTATCTCATGCAAACAAGAATTGACTGGTTGAAAAGACACCTACTCGAGCAATGCCCAGGACGGTCTGTATGTGGACAAACAGGCTGCCCCGGTGACACTCGGGGTGAACTATTGAGGGGTTTAGTCTGCTTTGTCAGATGGAAGCACAGGCATTCCTGCTTGCTCTGGTATTCCCTGTTCACGGAATACTGCTCCTTTCCGAGCATGTCTTTGCTAGTGAGATGTTTCTTCCAAGCACCAGAGTGGTGTCTTGTTTTTAATCCAATCTTTCCAGTCAGTATCTTTAATTAGAATATTGAGACCATTTACACTGAGTTGTTATAGGAAAGTATGTACTAATATCAACCACGTTCTTGTTTTTCTAATGTTGTGTTGCTTCCTAATTTTCCTAAGCTCATCTACTCTTCCTCTTCAGTGTATAGTTCCTTAAGCATATTCTGCAGTGGCAGCTTATTGGTCTTTAATTTCTTTAGTTTATGCTTATCTTGGAAGATCTTTATTCCTCTTACAATTTTGAAGGAAAACTGTGGTGAGCTGGAACCAGTTTCAGCATTGCTGGAGTTGATTGTATCTTTCCAACTCCAAGCAAGTACAGCTAATCCTCATTTAACAACCTACTTGTTTAATGACTACTCAGACTTATGACCAAGGCATGCTGTTGGACTTGTGACCCGCCATTCAGACTTACGACCCATATTCAGACTCACAATGCAGGAATGTGAGTGATACTACGGTTTTATGGTAACTTCTTCTACAGTACCATACTATAAATTTGGCTAGTTGTACTATACAGTACTGTAGTTTTATATTCTGTCATACCTTGGAATCCTACATGTAAGAGTTAATAAAAACAGAAATAAAAACAAAGTCATCAAGTTGGAGATTTCTTTGACCATTTCTTTGTTCTGAACATTGTAATGTACATCCTGTGCTATATACAATTGCTTATTTAGTGACTAGTTTAACAACTTAGTCACCGGAGAAGATCTTAGCTGTTAAAGAGGAGCAGCTGTAGCTTGAAGCCACCCACAACAGAAACCAGCATAAGTTACAAATATGCCCTTTTTTACTCTCCAGAGAAGAGGCTGCTGAATCCTTACCACATGTTCTGAAGAGACACATTTCTACAAAGAGCTAGAAGGACTATTGTAGAGATATGACTGCTACTATGAGACCAAACTTTTCTCTATGAATTCAACTAATAAAATTAACACATGAGCAGATTTCTCAATCTTTGCAATAAGTTTTTATGAATAGGATCCAGAGACAAAAGAGATGTTCTATGTTCAGATTACTGAAAGCAAGAGTTTGAAATGTAGTTTTACACAGCATCTATCCATCCTGCCAGTGTTCTACATAGGAAAATAATATAAATATGTTCTCACAAAAGGAAAAAATGCCATCTACATGCAGGTAACTTTGTAAAAAAACTACCTCTATACCATAATGTCTCACTTGACATATATTCCTATGCTTTCCCTGGGTTATTTATCAAATTGCTGCATTGTTGAACCTTTCTTTGCAAAGTAAGCATGATACTTTATACATAATTGTGACTGTCTCCTTGACCAGATTAAGAAATGTTTGGCAAACTAGTAAAGGACACTTTGGGGTATGTGTATGAGAATGTTTCCAGAGGTAGCTATCATGCAGGCCATCAAACTGTGATTGGAGAGGGCACCATCCAAAGGCTGCACCCTGGATGGAATGGAGGGGGAGGAGGAAGTCAGTCTGCATGTGCAAAGCTCCATTCTGCTGCTCTGGCTGTGCCATTCTGTGTAGACATTGTGTGCATTTTCATTGTCCTCTATCATGGACTCATACTTGCAACTCTCCAGGGAGCCCTAGGCCTTCCTGGACTCATGCGGCACAGTTGATGTCTTTTGTTCAGAGACTTCCAGCTTTTTGGACTGCACAGTTACAAGATCTTCTGGATGGCCCCATTCAAATGGTCATTATAAATAATCTTATCTCTGATCATCTAATCCTATGTAATACACGTGTGCGCATGCACACACACACACACACACATATACACACACATACACAGATCTCTGCTTTCAACTTAGTGTAAGAAGAAGCATAAGCAAACTTCAAAGACCATTTTTCAGTGTCATTTTTCCTAAGATTTTCTGAAAGTTATTCATAAAGTAGCTATGGTCATGGGACAGATAACTCAACTGAGCCCGTTTTTCTTAGTTATACACTGTATAGTTCTCCTGGTTTTTGTAAATGAATATCTTTACAGAAAGAAGTTTATTTTGTCAGAAGTAGACATAATTTAATTATTGGGCAATTATAAAGCTGTGGAATGGCTTGACACGTTAACATCTAACTTTTATTGAAAAATTACTACTTTAGTAGACACTGTGCTAAGCACTATAATTTTAGTACATTAGCTAATCCTTTCAACAGCCTCATGAGATCAAGAATTTTATAGCCATTCAATACATTAAAATACTGAGTCATAAAAAAGATAAATAAATTTTTCAAGATTATATTACAGTTGAGTAGAATTTCCACAAATCAATCTTGTGTGCTACTAAAATTCACCCACCCAACAGCTTGAATATATTAGCGGTGAGGATATGCACTTAGGTGTTCACACCGAGTTCCGACATACAGACTCTCGTCCTTGTTTTCCTTTACGGGAGATAATACCAAAGCTCGAAGAACTTACGAAAGATGTCCAAAATCTAAATCAATAGACAATAATTTCCAGAGGTGAGAATCAAATCTAAACCGACTCTTTGCCCAGGGACGTTTCTACCTTTTCTAATTACCGGCAGGATCAGATGATTTGATGCAAGTTTAGTTATTTAAAAATTACAAGGGAATAATTTTAGGTGAGGGGTATAACAGTATGTCACTGTACTAAAAACATGCCATTTGCTTAGATTATTAATTCTATAATATTTGAGGATAAAAATAGAACCTATATAGTTGATATAATCACAGTTATCCAACACTTGTGTAGGAAGAAAATATCAGAGGAGAGATCTATGCTAAAGAAGAAGTAGAAACTAATAAATGCCATCCAGTGGAAATAGAAAGAAATGAGTTAATAAATCAAGGAAATATTGTGACAGCAAGCCAGAGCTGAGAGAGAAGAAGCTAAAACAGAGAGAGAAAACAGGCAGATTATAGAATTATTTGTATTCTCCAATCAAAAGTCAGATAAATATCTCAAGTGAGAGTCTGTCAGAGCTGCACTGCAAAAATTTGACTCCCAGTAATCCCATTCTTACCACCAATTCCTTACTGTAAGGCCCTCATAATAAGTATCACACATGCAAGTAAAATGAACAGATATTAGGTTTTAGATATTAGATACAGATATTAGAAAGTCATCAATGTCTATTCTACCACACTGCAACTTGGGGGGAGATCCAGGTAGGATTTTAAAAAATGGCTTTTGATGCAAAAGTAAAAAGAACTATATCATGAAGTAAAAGAATACAAGTTACTCAAAGCCTCAGAGCTAAAGGGAAGGAGCTATACCCACAAAGTCCTCCCAATGTGTTGACTTTCAAGCTAATTATAACAGTAGTATTTCTAAGTAATAAATCAAGTAGCTATATAATCTCATTGCTTGCCACAAAAAATAATTGATGCTTAGAAATAAATCCTAGAAAACAGAAATAACAAACAAATATGAATAATGAGTAAGTTTTGCCCTCTCCAAAATTTAAAGACCCAGTTCAAATATGGGCATCTGAAACAAACGTTTTTTAAATGAAGAAGTAAAGAAACATGAAAAATGTTCAATGTCACTGGTCACTCCAGAGATGCAGATGAAAACAACACTGAGAGTTCATCTCACTCCAGGAAGGATGGCTATTATCAAGAAATCAATCAATAATAAATAGTGGTGGCATGATCGGGAGAAAGGCACACTTCATCACTTTTGGTGGGTATGTAAACTGGTGCAACCACTGTGGAAATCAGTGTGGAGATTCCTCAAAATTAGGACTAGAGGTTTTATTTGACCCTGCTATTTTCCTGCTAGGTATATACACGAAAGAATTAAAAGCATCATTTCACAGTAACATATGTTCACTCATGTTTATAGTAACTCAGTTTGTAACAGATAAATCTTGGAAACAGCCCAAATGCCCATCAACTAGAGATTGTATTTAAAAAAAAATTTTTAAAGTACAGTATTACTCAGCCATAAAGAACGATAATTATATTTAAATGGATGTACCTTGAAGACATACTCATGCGTGAAATAAATAAAACACAGATGTGTAAATGTCATATCATTTCTCTAGTATGAAAACTGAAGGTGTAAATGAAGTCTACAATATATGATAGGTATTGTGAAATAGAAAGAAAACGTTCAAAGGAAAAGGGAGAAAAGGAGGAGGAAAAGTAAAGAAAGGAAAGAAAATTTTGATGGTAAAAACAAAAAAATGGAAACAAAGCTTATGTGTATAGGAGGTGGGTGGTGGGAGGGAGGACAGGGAAATGGGAAAAATGAGAATAAAGATATATCATGTATAGGTACAAATCCTCAATATTGAATGTTTCCATGATGCATATCTAAAATGTACCAATAAACTCAAAAACATAATAATAATTAGAAAGGTTTGTCATATTGCTTTTAGCCTGTCTGTAGAACCAAGATGTCAGTTCTCATGTTGCTGTAAAAACAAATACAATACTCCTTTTTAAAAAGCCATGTAGGAAGCCAACAACTTGATCTCTTCTAATCACTTCAAAACCTTGAAATTACTATTTTTTTAAAAAAGAGAATCATCTAGAAAAACGAATACAATTGATCAGACTAGCACCCAGGATGGGAGGGAGCTCAACTGTTAAGTTCTGTTTCTTAACAGAAATTTTAATAACTGAAGAAAGGGTGTAATGGTTAGGTCTCAACATAGAGGGTAAGGGAGGGATTACGGTTGGGATTATTTAATTCTTGTTAGGAAGATATTTGCGGAGAATTATTGTTGGGGAGGGTATTTGAGGAGGTGAGAAAGAAAAACCTCTAACGATGGGAACAAGCTGGAGAGAGCCTGGGACATTTTAAAGATCTCCATCCGGAGGCCCATGAACTCGCAGGCTTGTGGACTAAACAAGCGTGTTTCCTTTCGGGAATACTACCGCTGCAGGCTTTCCTAGACTGCCTCAGGCAAGATGAAATTCTCTGGTAGGGTAATGTTTATCACTGTGTTGTGTGGTCAGAGCTATTCCCTTGTCCCCCACTTACCTGTGAAGCCCTCCCTAACAAAGAGGTCTCTTAACGGGTCCTAAACAAATATTTATGGGGTAGAGCCATGAAACAATATTAAAGTCTACTTGTGTCATCTTATCTAATCTTAAAATTCCCCACCTCACTAAAGAAGTCACAAGTCTTTTGCTACCACTAAGGTATTCCCTTCACCTTTACACCCAATTAGCTCAAAATCTGAGTCCTAGTTTTAAATGATCCGTTGTTTGAGATAGCGGTGGCCTGGCTGAGCTCCTGACCTGTCGCTGCCTTGTCTGTGCTCACTGCAGCTCAGCGGCCGCGGCCCACAGCGTGCTGCTCCACACCAGGTGCGCAGAATGCACGCCCCAAGCGGCCCTCTGGCAGGAGTGTGAGGTCACTGCGACTTGGTCTCCCTCCCACTTCATCTATCAGTGGCTCTGATCAGAAAACATTTTGGACACTTTCTTGGAACTGAGCATCTCAGGTCAGAGTTTAAATCCATTCTCTTCCCAACCACCCGGTGGAGGGTATTTTGGGTCTAGTCTAAGGGTCAACATGGCCACGTCTGTGACAGAGCCAGGGAGCAAAGACCAAAAGTGAAGGAGGAGCAGGGGAGAGCAGTGAGCACCCACGCCCCGAGACCTGGCTTCGCTAGGACAGGACCTTGCAGCGAGATGTGCAAACAACCTGGCTGAAAGGTAGAGGTGACTGAGACCCGGTAAGTGGTTAATGACCTTACGGTGGGCACTGTAAGACAAGGAAACGGAGAAGCACTTGACCTGGGTCCCCACGCGTGCGCTCCCCAGCAGGGAGACGTCTTCTAGCCCCCGTTTACAGCCCTCCCCCTGCCACTGTCAGCTTTCCTCTCCTGCCCTGTGCTGAGAGCCCACAAGGATTAATGAATAACGGTTAGACTTGCTCTGCCAGTGCTGGGGTTGAATTTCAACCTACCTCCTCCACCACTTTATAAATCACATACTCTTGAGCAATGCATTACATCTATGTTTCATAATCCTCGCTTTAAAAACTGAAAGACAATAAAACTATTTAATGATGTCATTATGAGGATCAGGAAGATGGTATGTGAAAATTATTCAGAAAACTACAGATACTATATAAATCCATGCTGTTATTTCTCACTGCATTTGTCATTGCCTGATACTCTTCCCGCCCTCCTCTCACACACACATGCCACACACACACACATGCACACACACACACACACACACAGAGTGGAAATACCAAAAATAAAGGACTTTTGTAGAATAGTGCCTAGTACACACATAAGTGAATGAATGAGCAGCATAATGATCATTCTAATCTTGTAACACTGAGATTTGAATTCAAAATAATTACTCAGTATCTGACAATCAATGGATGTATTTTGTCTGAATGGATAATTCCGGATATTCTAAAATCTTCTGTGACAAAAACCAGAAAACGAATTAACTTGATTTATAAACATTTGATAATTCACTTATTCACCAAATACTTATCAAGTGTCTACTCTAAGGCACCCTGGGCTGCGCAAGAGGAGAATGCAAACTTTTCTCAGTCTCTCCTGCAAAAAGAAGTAGGAAAGGCAGCGAAGAGCCAGCTCCTGAGTGAGTTTAAGGTCCTGCCTGACCCCTGTAGCTCTCTTATTCTAGGAATAGGAAGAGGCATTCAAATATCTTAGTGGCCACTTTGCTTGTCATTTTTTGACAGCTCATTTCTTCCCTGAATATAGGTAGACAAGTACATACACACATTCCTGAGTAACCCGGATTCCCCAGAAAGAAACAGCAGCAACCTACAACGTGAATAGTTTCTTTTTGTGAAATTAATAGGCCTGGGCATCCCTATAGCTTTGTCTTATTAGTTATAGATGTGCATTTCAAAGATGGAAAAACCAACTCCAACAATGTGGAAATAAAAAAAAAAACAGGACTTTTCTCTACTCAGATTCTTATACTATCTCACTTTGTTGCGTGTGGAAATGAAAAGCAGTGGGTCTGCTACAGCTGAGTGGACCAACAATCGTGCAGCCCTTGTGGACGGCAAGGGAAGAGCGGCCGCGTCCGCTCCGCAGTATAATAAAGACCTACATCACCCAAGAGCTGCGCAAGGTCGCAGGGGGGAGAAGGCGCAAAAGGGCCGTGACAGCTCGAAGTTTTAGAACTGAAGGCCAGATACCGCTGCCTCTTTGGTGCCTCCGACTGAACGTCTCACCGCCTCTCATGCTATGCAGCCTAGGACTAGGCCATCTCTTAGGCTTTTGTTACTTTATTCTGTACATCTTCTAAGAAAATGGGGGGCCGGGGATTTAGCTCAGTGGTTCCGGCGCCTGTCTTGCAAGCGCAAGGACCCGGGTTCAATTCTCTGGTAACCACATACCATACTGGGTGTGGAGACTCACACTTAGCAGCAACCAGTACCACATAGCACAGTGCCGGGCGTGGTGGCTCACGCCTGTAATTCCAGCACTCGGGAGGCAGAGGCAGGAGGATTGTGATGTGAGTTGGAGGCTGAGCTCAGGGCCAGCCTGAACCACAAAGCGAGACCCTGTCTCAAAAAACCTAAAAAAAAAAAAAAAAGAAAAAAATCCAGCCAAAAATAATTTATCCAGCAAAAATGTCTTTCAGAATGATAGAGAAATAGAGATATTTTTAGATAAAAACTAAGGAAGTTCATCATGACTGGACTTGTTTTATACCTGTGAAATGGGTTCCTTAAATTAAAAAAAGATGCTGCATATACTACAAAAGCACACGAAACCATAAATCTCACTACAAATCTTAAATGTAAAGAAAACATAGGTTATGATAATTCTTTAATGGAGTCATTTAAATCATGGTTAATATTGATATATAAACAGAAAAAATCAGAAGGATGAATCTAACCTCAGAAATTTAAAAACACAAATAATATACAAAGAAGTAAAATGTAATATTAATTCCATAAAGAGAAGTGGAAAATATTACGAATAAATACACAGACTGGACTTGTACTTTAGATCAAATAAAAGCATGGATCCAGGAGGATATATATCAACTATAAACATTTCTCCATCGAGCATATCAGTGTATAGATCCATGCTTGATGGACAAACATACATCAATGACAGATTTGAGGGAGAAATGAATAGCAGCACAGCACAGTAAAATACTCACACCAACTCCATCATGATAAAAATCAACAAGAGAAGAGTAGACAGAACCGAGCAGTGTTCTATGACAGAGCCCTAAGGACACACGCAGTGCCCCCCCGCTCCGGCTCGTGTGTAAACGCCACCTTCACGCCTGTGCTGGTGCGCGGGCCTCCCGGAAGCGGCTGGACCGCGGTGTGTGGACGGGGGAAGGGTGTGCGATAATTAAATTAACCCAGGGACTGGCCTGGATCGCTCAGGGCGGAAACAGTGGGAGGGTGCGCCCATGGGTGAGAGTGGCACCAGTACAGTCGAAGCCTGGCTGCAACGCGAGCAGACCAGCCGCCATCGCTGCCGCCGCCTCCCGCCTGGCCTGCCCTGTCCCCACGGAGGACGCGTGACGACGCACCGGAGCGTGTGCTCACTACACTGCTGCCAAGGACCGGCTGGGGATCCGCGGAGGGTGCGGGTGGTTGGAAAGCCCACCCGCGTGCGGAGCGGCACGACCGACATGCTCACGGCCTGGGTGGGATAAAAAAGAAATGCCCTGCGGCTGCTCCCGCCTGCTCTGTAAGCTGATGTGCCTCGTTAATCACCGCTCGACATCACGGTCTTACGGTGCAACTATTTTCTATGACGATTGAAATATATCCTTCCTTATAACAGAATAGTACTCTATTACGTGCAAAAGCGTGTTTTCTTTATGCACTCATTCTCTGATGAATACATACACTGGATACATACATACTGAATACATACTTGCTTAGCTTCGGCAACCATGACATATGCTGCCATAAATATAAATGTGAGTATACGTGCGCGTTGTCTTTTTTTTTTTAGATTCCACACTCCAGAGAAAAAGAAGTGCTTCTGTCCGGCTTGGCACTATGACCTCTGTGTCACTGTTGGTGTGGCTAAACACTAGCCCACGGGACATGTTTCCTTTATCTGTTCATCCACCGGCAAGTACATAAGTCAGCTTCATAACCTGCCCATTGTGAGCTGGGCCACGATAAACATTGGTGTGACATACGTGTGTGTGTGTGCATGTACATGTGTGTGTGGACTTGAACTCTTTCATAAATGTGTTACAAATGAGTCTTGTGGTAATTTTAGTTGTTTGAGGAACCTCCCTACAGATTTCCATAGTGGCCATACTAATTTATATTCCCACCAACAGTGTATAGGAATCCCTTTCCCCCATTCTGCATTCTTGCCAGTATTTATTACTGTATGTGTACTGTGGTGTCATGTGATGGGGTGTGCTGTGGTGTAGCACGTGTACATGTTTGATGACAGCTGTTTCCACTGGAGTGAGATGGAATATAGGTGTACCTTTTTTTTTTTTTTTTGAGGCAGGGTCTTGCTTTGTGGTTCAGGCTGGCCCTGAGCTCAGCCTCAAACTCACATCACAGCAATCCTCCTGCCTCTGCCTCCCGAGTGCTGGGATGACAGGCGTGAGCCACCACGCCCGGCACTGTGGTATGTGGTACTGGTTGCTGCTGGGCATGAGTCTCCACACCCAGTATTGTTATGTGGTTACTGGGGGATGGAACCTGGGTCCTTGCGCTTGCAAGACAGGTGCCGGAACCACTGAGCTAAATCCCCGGCCTATAGGTGTACTTTTGATTTGCTAAAATGTGAACCAGTTTCTCATATTATTGGCCATTTGTGCTTCTTCTTTTGAGTAGTGTCTGTTTAGTTCTTTTCCTCAAGTATGGATTTTTTCAGTTCTTTACATATTGTAGATATTAATTTTCTATTGGGTGAATAACTGCAAAATTTCTTTCTGTTTTCTAAGCTGCTTCTTTTTCTCCTTTTTTTTTGCTCATGCAGAAGCTTTTCAATTTGATGTATTCCCACTTGTTTTTTGCTATTACTTCTAAGCTATTGAAATCTTTATAAAAAGTCGTTGCCTGTGACCCATGTGAAAGCGTTAATACAAATCCATCATAAATTCTTCTGCCAAGTTAAACATTCCCAAATTCATCTCTCAGGATAGTATGATTCTTTGAAACCAAAGTCACAAAAATATTTCACAAAAAAGAAAACTAGATAGGGACGGTAGGGCAGGACTATACTTCCAGCCCTCTGAGATGCTGAGGCCGGAGGGGTCACAGGTCTAAGCTTGACATGGGCAACTTAATGACATTGTGAAACTCTGTCTCAAAATAAATTCTAAAAATTAAATAAATGGCTGGTGGTCTAGCACAGTGAAAATGTTCCAGGTTTAATGCCCACTACTGCAAAAAGAAAAGGAAGTTATAGATCAGTATTTATAATGAACGATGCAAAAATTCATAGGAAAATGTGAGCCAAAAAAAGTGAAACATGAAAAGCACTTTCCCAGCCATGAGGTGTACACACCTGTGATACTAGCAGTCTTGGAGGCTAAGCTAAAAGGATTCGGATTTCAAGGCTAGCCTAGACAACTCAGCGATGTAATAAGACCCTGTCTCAAAATTTTAGAAAAGAATTGGTGGTCTAGTCCAGCCTGGTAAATGGTCTATTTGGAGAAAGTTCCATGGGCTGCAGGGAAGACAGTGCACTCTGCTGCAGGGGGGTACAGCGCTCGGAGCCAGCTACTAAGTCTGTATGTCCAGCAATGTAGTTCAGCTCTGGTAATTCTGTATTAATCTTTCACTGAGTTCATCTGAACAAGAGTGCTGAAGTCACCTGTTATGCCTGTTTAGTGTTTACCTGGTCTTTGATGTCCACTAATATTTGTTTTCGGAATAGCTTCAGAGGACATATATTTATAAAAGTGATCTGTTTTTGGATTATGCCCTTAACTAGGACACAGTGACCTTTTCTGTCCTCCTCAGCAATTTTGGCCTGAAGTTCTCTTTGTCTGAGAGTAAACTGCCATCGCTGCCTGCTTTGAGGTCCTGGCGCAGGCACTGTTTCCAGCTTTTGATATTCTGATATGTGAATATCCTTTTCATTAGATTAGTTTTTAAAAATAAAACTATTGGTATCTACTTTTTCACCTAATCTGCCAGTCTGTGCCTGACAGTTGGGCAGTAGAGGCCATTTACACAGAGGGTTATTACTGTGAGGTGTTGATTAATTCCTGGCATTGTGCTCTTCCTTTGTGGGTGGCTACTTAGTTTTGCTTTTCTATTTATTCACCTTGATTGATGTACTCATTCCAGCTGGATTTTTTTTACTTTGTGGTCTCCTTGTACCTGTCTGATTAAGATGTTCTTGAGTGTTTTCTAGAGTGTTAGTTTTGTATTCATAATTTTCTAGGGTTATTCTTTGTTATGAAATGTTCTTGTTTTTCCATCTATTTTTTTAAAGTTTTGCCAGATTTGTTATTCCATGTTGACAGCTGTTTGCTTAAAATACTTCACTCCAAGTTCTATGCCTTTAGAGTTTGTGTTCCAAAGTCTGCTTAAATAAATATAAAAGAATCCAGATCACTTCATGTTTACTATCAGACCAGAGTGCAGTGAAACCAAAAATCAGTCACAGAAGAAGCCACAGAAAATTTAGAAAGCGCTGGAGCACACGCTCCTGAATGTCCACGGGTCACAGGAAAAACAGGAGCAATTATGCAGCTTCTGGAAGCTACGTGCAACTCACTATGTACAACACGCAACACCAATGCAGTACACACAACCTGTAGGACATAATGAAAGCAATCCTCGGAAGGAAACTTACTGCAATAGTTACTCACATTAGAAAAACAGACAGAACTCAAATAAACAAAAGGGTGAGGTACTTCAAGATACTAGAAAAACAATAATAATCCAAATCAAAATCAAAATTAAGGAAACCATAAACATCAAAGCAGAAATTAATGAAATAAAAAATGAATCAATGAGTTAAAAAGCTTCTTCTTTGAAAGCATAAACAAAGTAGATAAGTCCTTAGTCGAGCTTACCAATAGAAAGAAAGAAAAGACTCACATCAATGCAATTAGAAATGAAAAAGTCAAAATCACCATGGACACCCTTGAAATGCAAAAATTGTAACTACTGTGGATAACTGTATTCCAACAAACTGAAAAATCTAAAAGAAATAGATAGATTCCTACACCATATGAATTACCAAGACTAAATAGAGAAGACATAAAATGTTGAACAAACCACTACCCAGCAATGAAACTGAAGCACTCATTTAAAAATAAATCTATCAACTAAAGAAAACCAGGACCGGTGGATTCTACAAGAATATTTTCTTAGTAAAACTCTTCAATGAAACTGAAAGAGAAGGAATGCTTCCAAAGTCATCTCTGGAAGTCAGAATCATGCTGATCCCAAAACCGAAGGCTCAACTACCAAACTGGAGGCCAATCTCAGTGAACACAGGCGCAAAAATCTTCAATACGATACAAGAAACAGAATACAATACCCCAGCAAAAGAATCACATCGTGACCTAGATTTGCATCCTTGGGTTCATCCTAGGGTTACAAAGACGATTCAAGATATACAAATCAATAAATGCAATACACCACAGAAATGAAGGCAAAGACAAAAACATGTGGTCCTATCAATAAAAGCAAAAGAAACTTTTGACAATATCCAATATCTCTTCATGGAAAAACCCTGAAGAAAAGGGAAACATCTTTCTTGAATTTGGTAAAAGCTATTTATCACAAACCACTGGCCAACATCATATGAAATGGGCAACTGAAAGCTCTCTTTTTAAAATCGATGACAAAACAAGGATATCCACTAGCACCATTTCTATTTACTGTAAGACTGTAAGACTTAGCCAGAGAAATCAGACAAGATAAAGAAACAATAGAAATACACATAGGAGGGGCCGGGGAGTTAGCTCAGTGGTTCCGGCGCCTGTCTCGCAAGCACAAGGACCCGGGTTCGATTCCCCGGTAACCACATAACAATACTGGGTGTGGAGACTCACACCCAGCAGCAACCAGTACCACATACCACAGTGCCGGGCGTGGTGGCTCACGCCTGTCATCCCAGCTCTCGGGAGGCAGAGGCAGGAGGATTGCTGTGATGTGAGTTTGAGGCTGAGCTCAGGGCCAGCCTAAACCACAAAAGCGAGCCCCTGTCTCAAAAAACCTAAAAAAAAATTAAAAAAAAAAAAGGAAATACACATAGGAAAGGAAGAAGTCAAATTATCATTATTTGCAGATACATGATACTCTACGTGTGGACTCAAATAATTCCACCAAAAACTCCTTAAATTTAATAACCAATTTCAGCAGTGTAGCAGGACATAAAATAACCCAAATAATCAATACTATTATTGTACACCAATAATGAACTCAAGGAGATAGAAATTAGAAAAACAATACCCTTTACAATAATATCAAGAAAAATGAAATACCTAACAATTAATTTAATCAAGAAATGAAAAGACCTCTACAATAAAAACTACAGCACTCTGAAAAAAGAGATTGAAGAAGATATCAGAAAATAGAAAGATGCCCCTACTTTCGCATAGGCGAAGCCAGTATTCTCAAAATGTTCTTATTCCCAAAACTGATATACAGGTATAACATAATCCCAATAAAAATATAGCGTTCTTCACAGAGAAAGAAAAAAACAACCCTAAAATTCATGCGAACAGGAAAAGACCCAGAATACTAAAAGCAAGACTAAAAAACAAAAGCAAGGCGGGAGGGAGTTATCACAATACCTGAGTGCGACATGTAGTGCGAAGCAAGAGTGGCCCCAAAATGATGGCACAAAACCCACCAAGTGCACCAGTGGGACAGAACAGAGGATAGAAGAATACCCCCACACATATTCAGTTATTTGATCTTCAACAAAAGAGCCAAAAACTTGCATTAAAAGAAAGCCTATTTAACAAATTGTCCTCAGAGAGCTGGCTCCCTCTATGCTGAAGTGTGAAGCTGGACTCATATCTCTCATGATGTCCTAAACTAAAGTCAACACAGATGAAATATTTAAATAATCAAACAGAAACTACGAACCCACTTCAGGATAAAATACTTGAAGCCATTGCTATAGGCAAGGACTTCCTGGACAGAGCTTCAGTTACACAAGCAATATCAATAAGCATCAACAAATGGGATCCATCAAATTATACCGCTTCTTCACAGAAGAAGAAACATGCAGCAGTGAAGGCAGAACCTAGGGGAAAACATTTTGCAAGCGCTTCCTCAGAGAGAGGCTAACACCTGAAATATATAAAGTACTCAAAATTTAGATCCTCCAAAATAAAAGATCAAGTCAAAATGGTCAACTAAAATGAACCAAGTACAAATGGCCAATAAACCTATGAAAAGAAACTTTAACATTTCTGGCCAGTCACAAATTATGATCTCATCTTACACCAGAAAGGATAGCAGCCATAAAGAAATCAAATAATAACAAATGGTGGTGAGCCTGCGGTGAAAAAGGAATACTCCCACATTGTTGGTGGGAATTTAAACTAGTGCCACCACCACGGAAATCAGTATGGAGATTTCTGAAAGAACTAACATGAGAAATTCCATTTTGACCCAGCTATTTTCCTCCTATATATCTTCCCAAATGACTTAAAGACATCATATTGCAATAATATATACATACCAGTATTTACAAACAGCTCAATCCCCCAAAGTCAAATTCTGGACTCAGCTCTATCAACAGATAAAGAAAACGCGGTATCTATGCACAACAGAATATTACTTGGCAAGAAAGAAAAAAATCTGAGGCACTTGTGGAAAAATAGATACACCTGAAAAATATAATGGTGGGTATGATATCTCTCACTAGAATAAGACAAAGTGTAAATAGAGAATGAAATTAAAATTTTAAAACAGGAAAATAGCTTTCTTGCAAAATTGGAAGTGGTCCATGGTACTGAAGGTGAAGGGAAGAGGAAAGGGAAGGAAACACGATCTAAGGTGTGTTTTGTATATTTACCAAATACCCACAATCAGTGTAAACACTATATGTCACAAGTATGAAATGGAAATAATACCAACAATGATAACAAAAATGTGGAAGGGAACAGAAAAGCAGCCAGAAGTGTTACACACGTGTATCTACTCCCTAAAACAAATGTAAACTTCATGCACAGCCAACAGGTGCTAATAAAATGAAATTTAAAAATAAATTAAAGTGGGCTCAAAACATATGTCAGTGCAAATGATCTGGGTTCAAGGCCCACTGCTGGAAAAAAGTCATGTTCCATGACTGGGTAGGACTGATGCCTGGATGGAAGAATGGGTGAAAATATGAGGGGCGTGCAGTTAAAGAGCCAGCCCTATAATCTCAGTCAGACCTGCACTCTGAAGAGACTAATGAGACAGTCAGTGTCAGATCCGGGTTGAAGAGATGTGTTAAACCACCAAATCCCCCACATGACATCACCTACAGCAGTTACCACTTTGACCAACTGTAAGAGGTCTATCCAAAAGTCAGCTGTACTGAAGCAGCAAAAGCACTTTCCGTGGACAAGTCCAGTAATGAAAGCCACCCTGAGCCCACAGGCTTTCTGCCAGACAAGGCTCTACAGGCAGAAGGGCAGCAGCTGTCTCATTGACCAATTTGTATTGAGAACACACCTCAATGCCTGCAAGTATTATGTACTCAATAAATAAATCCTGAATGTTTTAATAAATTCTATATATGCGATTATGTTGTTTTCAATTTGGTATCATAGTGATTTATCTTTCACAGTCTTTTCCTGTTGTGCATTAAAATGTAAACTATTGGGCTGGGGATTTAGCTCAGTGGTTCCCGCCCCTGCCTTGCAAATGCGAGGGCCCGGGTTCAATCCCCAGTGACCACATACAACAATGCCGAGCGTGGAGACTCACGCCCACCAGCAATCAGAACCACATACCACAGTGCTGGATGTGGTGGCTCACGCCTGTCATCCCAGCACTTGGGAGACAGAGGCAGGAGGATTGCTGCGAGTTCAAGGCTAAACTCAGGACCAGCCTGAACTACAAAAACCAAGATCCTGTCTCAAAAAAAAAAACAAGGGTAAATTGTTTTGAAGGACCTGTAGCATTGAATCTACAGTATCTTAACAAACTTGTACCACATCTTAACATTATTGGTGGAACCGAGAATCACAAAATCAGAGTTCAGAAATTAGCTCCAGCTAGGCTGGAAGTGTTTATCCCTGAAAACACTTCTTTTTAATCTTTCAAAATGAAAGTTTTGTTAACCTTACAAACACTGTGCATGTGAACAGATGAGCTCTGGTAAAACAAAATCTTATCGATACTGGCTGAGGAACAAGGGGCTTGGACCTGAGCAATGTCAACACTGGAAGCTGCACATGCATCGTGGCGACAGCAGCAACCACCCTCAGTGACAGAGCAGCCACGCTGCCCTGGTGAGACGTGCTTCCAGGAGGCCCGTTAACTCCCAGCCGTCGGGGTATGATTTGGGCTCAAGCCTCGCAGACTGATTTTCGGCCTATGAGAATACAGTCATGGTAATTTTCCAAACATTTCATAGAAATGAAATCTGAAGGAGAAAAGAAAAACATTACGCCAAGAGGCTAACAGTGTCAAATATCTCCTGACACTCTTTGACCCACCATCTAACTAGCATTTACTTTTACAAGGCAAAAATGACCCTCATAGTCAAGAGTGGGACTATTCCCAGAGTGCATCATCTGCTGTTCAGAAAAATGTCACGAGAAGAGGCTAATTAAGCCTTTGCTTTTCATCACCATCTAGTTATAGTTACCAAGTGCCCTGTGATGTGAAGCAGTGGTGTTGGGCTACATTTTACCATGAAAGAAATATCAAATACTTTTGGAACAAACAGTTATCAGAGAAGAATTTTTTAGTGGAAACTCGAGTTGTTTTTAAAAAATGTTCATTATAGAGTTCTCTTTATTTCTCACACAACACTGGCTGTGCTATTTTCCATAATCAACTTAACTCAAATGCATGTGCATTCAAAGCACACATGGATTTTTTTGCTTTTGTTTTTGTTTTGTTTGGTTTTTTTGAGACAGGGTCTCGCTTTGTAGTTAAGGATGGCACTGAGCTCAGCCTTGAACTCACAGCAATCCTCCTGCCTCTGCCTCCCAAGTGCTGGGATTATAGGCGTGAGCCACCACACCCAGCACTGTGGTATGTGGTTCTGACTGCTGGTGAGTATGGGTCTCCACACCTGGCACTGTTGTATGTGGTTACTGGGGATCAAACCCAGGCCCTCGCACTTGCAAGGCTGGCGCCAGAACCACTGAGCTAAATCCCGGCCCTAAGGTCATATGTTTCTATGTCTTCTGGAGACAGTTTCTGCCAGTTACAAAACACTAAACTGTGATGCAATCTTCACCCTTGTCCATGAATTGACTAGTCCATAGGGAAGGCACCATGGTAAGTTCTGCAGGAAGAAATAAAGCGGGGAGAGCTGTGGAGACACAGAGTCCGTGGAGTCAGAGGACAGATACTTCCCGGGGCAGTCACCACCCCCACTGGGTCCCAGTGTGCAGCCCTGGTAAGACAGCGCTACAGGGAGCTCCTTCGGAGGCCTTCTCCCGATGGGCTTTTAAATTTTACTAATGTGAAGTAAGAAAAGATAGTAAGGCTTTCCAGTTTTCCCTCAAGACCTTACATGGCCTTGGTATATGTGTGAAAATTTAGAAATTAACCTTTACTGTTAAATAAATAAATAACAGGTGCTATTTTTATTCCACCACATTTTCCACTCAGGTTGTTTTCACAGGCCACGGTCTAACTCAGAGTAGCATATTGCATTTAATATTCATGTTTCTTCACTGTGCTCCTACCTGTGAAAGTTTCTCAGTTTTGTCACTGTTCCCTGACCCTGACCATCTCCATGACTCTGGTCACGGTGTTTAGTTCATTTGAGCTACTGTAACAAAATGCATTACACCGAGTAATCTGTAAACAAGCGCGATGATTTCTCACAGTCCTGTGACGGAAAGGCTGGAGCAACAAACTGGCAGCAGCCACATGCCGCGAGGGCCGCCCTCCACCCCGACCCCTCTTCCCTCCTCCTCACACTGAGGAAGGTGGCAACAGGCTTCACCCCGCCTCTTCCACATGGCACTCACCTCCATCATGCGGACTCTGCCCCCAGGGCCTACTCACCTCCCCGAGCTCTCCCCGCTCCATACCACGTTAGAGAGTAAGTTTCAGGAGCATGGATTTGGGGAACAAACAAATGTTGAGTGAGTAGTCGTTTAGTTTGTGAAGCAAGCTACAATTTTAGTTAGTTTGGGATTTTCTCCTGTTTAAAATTGGAATTATGAGTTGGGGGAAACGTCCCTCTCATTGTCTTCCATGAGAGTTACCTGTTATCAACAAGATCCACCACCAGTGATGCTAATAGCCTTGATCACTAGGTTACAGTAGTCAGGTGCAAACTTTTGTCATTTTATATTCTATCATTTGGGAAAGGGTAGATATACACACAAGGGTAGGTGAATTAAGCCTCACTTACTAGAAGGAGGAGAACTTGCATATGTTATTCTGGACTTTGCACAAGAAAGTTATTCTGTTTCATCAATGTATATAATCAATTGTTTATATCATATGGACTCATGTATATTTATTTGGCACATTAGGTTATTATGCAATTGTATCATATTTATTTTGTTGCTCATATTTCTTCAGCTTTGGACAATGAGAACACTATAGTTACTATGTTCATTTCACATATCCTGTATTTTTATTATTTTAGCGGTTTCTTAATGTTTGGCACCCCAGGACAGTACAGGATAATTTTGAATCATTCAAAACTACCTCCGCATCAGTTATTTCCTTAAAAAAAAAATCTGGTATCTTTTGTTGGATAATAGTTCTTAGAAACTGAGGTGGATATTTTATGTGTTTAAAATGTTCAGATAAAACAGAGATAAGGAAGAGAGGCCTACAGAAAATTAAAAAGAACACAGAAAACAACCAGCCAGCTGGAAAGTGACTCAGCACACAAAGAAAAATAAAAGTAACATTAGCAGCTGTGGAAATATAGAAAGAAGTGAATTGAATTGATGCCTACAGAACCCCAGAAAGTCTCAGAATTGAGGACACGGGTTAGCTCCAAAAGCAGGAGTGCACGTTAGCTAAAAAGAGAAAGGATACGTCAATAAGGAGCAGTGTATTAGCTTTTCCATCTCTGTGACAAAACACACAATAGTTGCAGCTTAAAGGAGAGGTTTTACAAAATCCAGTTCATGGTTAGCTAACTTCAAGGCAGAAATGGCCTAATATAAGGATTTGGAGAAAGAAAGCTTTTCACCTTGTGACAGCCAAGAGGCAGAGTGAAAGGGTAGCCACAGATAAGAATGCACTGTTCCACCTCACTACTACAGTGACCCCCTCTTCTGACCAGGCCCCCCCTCCAAACAGCAGGTTTTAGAGTAACACAGAGTGGGACCAGGGCATTTTCTGAACCTTCAAGGTATCTTTCTTATGTGAAGCATTCCACATCAGACCTCCAAAATGTTCATGTCCATCTCAATAATACAAAGCATATTTAGTCCTTTTCAAAGAGTTGCTGGAGACTAACCTCATCTGGCATTGCTAAAAGGTCCAAGCTCAAAGTCTTCTCTGAGACACAAGGCAAACTCACAGTTGTGAGTTCCTATAAAACTCAAAACCAATGTTAAATATTTTCAACATACAATGGCAAAGGGTTTCCACTCCCATTCCACAAGGGAGGAATAGGGGAACAGAAAAGAACTGAATTAAAGTAAACCAAAACCCATCAGGGAAAATATTACATCTTGCAGGGCAGGTGCGGTGAGGTGTGCGCTCCAAAGGGCTCAGACAGTGTCATCGCGGTGGTCTTGTCAGGTGCAGCCTACATTCCCTGCCCACTTGGGCATGCCTGATCTTGGCCTGCAGTTTTCTGCAGCAGCTGTGTTATGTTCCTGGCATCTGCAGCATTCTGAGGGCTCCGCTACACCTTTGGCCTTTGTTCTCTCGGTTTCAAGTATCCATCACTTCCTAACAGGATCCTGGCAGGGACTGTGACCCCATCAGACATTTCTGCCTAGCCTACCAAGTCTTTTTAAATCTGGGTGAAAATCTCTGTGTCCCGACACCTTCTACTGTGAGCCTCATGGTTTCCTCCTTTATATGAACTTTGGGTTTGTTTTGCTCTTCTATTTCTAGGAGTTTGAGATTCATCATTAGGTTTTTTATTTGAGCTCCCTCTATTTTCTTAGTGTTGTCATTCACTGCTATGAATTTTCGTCACAGAATTGCTTTCATTGTGTCCCATAGATTCCTGTCTGTATACTGGCATTACCATTTAGTTGTAGAAACTAACTTCTTTAATTTCTTCCATGACCCATTGTTTGTTCAGGAAAATGTTATTCAATTTCCATGTGTTTATGAAGTTCTTGGAATTTCTTTTTCTATTTTCTCCAATTTCAAGGCTCTATGATGTGACAGCATATAGGAGATAACTTCCATTCCTTTGCATTTACTTAAACATGCTGCAGAAAATCCATTTACAAGTTCCATGAACAAACATGTGTTCTGTTTTGGAACATGACACATGTGCAGCAGAGAAGAATGTGTATTCTGATTTTGTGGAGTGGAATACTCTATAGACATCTATTAAGTCCATTGGTTCAAATTTTTGGTTCATTTTTAGTACTATTTATTTTTTGTCTACTTAGTCTAATTGTGACAATGGGATATTGAGGTATTTCATCATTATTGAATCAGTGGTTATTTGGCTTTTAAGTCCATTAATATCTATTTTATATAGTTGGGCGTGCTTACATTCAATGCATATATATTTATGACTGTTATTTCTTCCTCTTGGATTGTTACCTATAACAGGATGTAGTGACCATTTTGTCTAGCTTAATTAGTTTTGGTTTGATATCTAATTTGCCTGAAAATAAGATATCCACTCCTGCATTTTTACAATTTCCTGTTGCACAGAAAATAGCTTTCCATTCTTTTACTTTCAAACTATAGAATTTTTTTATTGTGTTTCTTGAACACAGCACATTGTTGGATCTTGCCTCCTGATCCATTTTGCTAGTCATTTCTCTTGACCAATGAATTGAGATTTTTAACATCAATAGTTATAAATGATATGTGTTGACTTATACTTGTCTTGATATTTTTCTGTAGTTGGCTCTTTTATTATTAGTTTTTTTTTAATTACCCTCTCCTGCACCGTTTAATTTCTTACCTTGCCTAATGGCTTCATTCTGTTAGCCTCGTGGAGTTGTGACCCTCACTATCTTTTTCTAGGATAGTGTTTAGAATTTTTTGTAGTGCAGCTTTGGTATTCATGAAGTTTCTCAGATGTTCTTTATTGTGGAATGTATTTTATTTGCCCTTCAATTCTGATGGATCATTTTTCAGGATACATCAATTTAGGTTGGAGGTTGTTTTCTTTTAGGACTTGAAATACTTCGCTCAAGGCTGTCCTTGACTTTAGGGTGTGTGCTGAACAGTCTGCTGTACGTGATTTGTCTCATTTCTCTAACTGCTTTCAATATTTCATTCTTCTGTTGGGATTCTGGCATTTTGACTATTATATGCTTAGCTGTGGATTTTTTTTTTTTTTTTTTGATCATGGTTAGCTAGAGTCCTGTATGCTTCACTCATCTGAAAGTCAAATTATTTTCTCCTGCTTGAGAAGTTTTCTGTCATTACATTTGTGAACAGTTTTTTTTTTTTTAAATGTCATTTGAACTATCTCTGCTTTCTTCATGGATTCCAGCATTAGGTTGTTCAGCTTTTTATCGTCTAACACCTGGTAGATTGATTTCTCATGGCCCATTACTATTTTGAAGAAATCTTTTCTTTCACAGTCACTGACAGCAATCCTGTCTACTATGTCTGAGATTCTGTGTTCAGGTTCACTAGCTCTCCTACATAAGCTTTCAGTGGAGTGTTTAATCCCTTGAATTTCATTCGAATCTGCTTATTGGATTGCATTTGTTTTCTATGCTGGGGTTTCATCATGTTCCAGACGTCCTCTCTTTTTTCACCTGTGTCTTTCACTATGATCATCATTTCTGTTGTTATTGAGAGATTATTTCTGATTTCATTTTTATTGCCAACTCAGGGGGTCCGGGGAGTTGTGTTTCAGGTTGGTTTATCTCATTGGTTCCCTAACTTCCCCTTTGGAGATCTGGAATTCTGGGTTTGGGTACTATTTGAGTGTTTTCTCATTTATATTTTTTTGTTGTTGATGATGTTTTTAGTTTAATTCCTGAGTTGATGCCTGTAAACTTCTATTGCAAGTAATTGTTTTGCTAATATTTAGAACCCTTACACAATGATTACTTCCCGAGTGGTCCTCCTGATGTAATTGCTCTTAGGCTTCCCACGTCCAGGTGCAGCTGCAGCACTTCCTCACCGTGCACCAGACCAACACACAGTCCCTGGGCTCTCCCCACGCAACGGTCCCAGGAGCAGTCAGGGCCCAACTGTGGTGTGGGCACAGCCTACACCGGGCACAGCCACGGGCTGCAGGCCTCTGCTTAAGTCCCAGCACAGCCGTAGCGCCTCAGGAGTTCACAGTTCTGACGTATGTTTAGATTTTTTTTTTATCTATTTCAAGTTGATTCTTATGTATATAACACATAAAGATTCCATCTCTTTCTTTTTTCTCTTCCTTCTTACTTTTATTTTTTTCTTTTCTTATATGTGGAAATGGAATTGAGTTTTTCCCTCCACTACTGTTTCTGCATCGTGTTCTCTTGGTGTTCTCAACAGTAATTAGTTGACAGTATGTTTTGACTTATTCCTGTGCTCTACATTTTGTCCCACTACATTGTCTGTTTTTGCACCAGTGCCATTCTATTTTGATTATTAAACTTTTGTGATATAATTTTAAATTAGTGCAATCATGTAACTGTGCTTTATCTTCTCCGAAACTGATGTTGAAATTTGATTGTCATTGTGATAATGTTGAGAAGTAGAGATGGTAAAAGATAAGTGGTTCACCATTAAAAAAAATCAACGTGGTTAATGAGATGCTGCTGACCAAGACCTCTCCTGGGCTTTGTCTATTCTGCATGCACAGGTTTGCCCTTCACATTCTTCTGTGCAGTGACTTGATTTTTCACCTTGCCAAATGTGGATAATCAATCTTGGAGTTTCTGGAGTCAGGTACTATAATCCAAATAAATACAGTGTTTATAAGTTACTTAGTATCAGCTCTTCAGAAGTAGACAGCAAACTAAGATAACTAGGATGAGTTATGCCTATAATTTAATTTTTCTTTTTCAGTAATATTTTGGCTGTTCATGGTCCTTCAGAGTTCCATACAGATGGTAGGATTTTCTCTTTTTCTGTGAATAAAGCCACTGGGATTTCTTTGAAGACTGTTGAATTAGTATATTTCTCTGTGTAGTATGGATATTTTAAACTGAATCTGGAGACTGGATCCAGCTGGGATTAATTCTTGCGCAATGCTAGGATGAAGGGTGGCCCACACTGGATGTGAATGCTACCCTATCGGTAACCTGGATATAATATAAAGGACAGAAAGACGGCTGCTGTTGCTTTCTGCATGCTGCTTCTTTGCCATTTCACTGCCTTGGTGCCTTCTGTCCATCATGAGCTGTTCCTCCTCTGTGATGTCTCTCTGTCATGTCTCCCTCCCTTGGAGCCAGCTAGCTATGAGCTGAAACTCCTGAAAATTGTGGGCAAAAACAAACCTTTCCTCTTGTTAACTTTCAGTGTTGGGTATTTGTCTCAGCAAGAACAAAAGTAACTAAGATAATCATCTTCTCTAAACTTTGTACAGCCATGTTTCTCAAATATAAAACAAACATTTTTAGATTGTCTTCTTGTCTTTAAAATGTTTGTATAGTTTACATCCTTGTTAATCTTTTTCCTAGCAATGTTTAAATATGTTCAAACATTTGCAATTCAGATTATTAACATGTATCTACACATTTTAGAGTGGAAGGAAAATATTTGGCAGGAGTTTTAGATGAGTAAATCTTGTTCACCCTCAATCTGTGTTGTGCAGAAAAGCAACCACTCAAGAGCTGTTTAAAAGAGGTTCCTGATTTCACCCAAGGGATTTGGCTTCATTTTATTAGTTAGAAGCCCTACACATTTTCACCCGAAGATATGAGCCTGTATCGGCTCACAGCTAGCAGGAGTGGGGCAGGGGCTCTGCACACATCATCCTTAATGCTCTTCCCAGCCAACTCCATTTCCACTGCCACTTTTGCCCTGTCTGTGGTGTGGGAGCCCAAATCATGGTGCGAGTCTCTGCTGTTCCGCTGGCTTCCTGGGTGCTGGGTTGAATGTGATCTCGACCACAGTTGGCTTAATCTTTCAGATCTGCGTGTATCTTCCATCACTCAGTGTGCTGTGGCAGTGTCCATCCACCTGTGTCCCCTCTGAGTTTCCACTTAACTCATTTCAGTGAAATTTAGAAGGGAATGGTCTTAGTTTACTAATGTGTACAGAAGTCAGTTTTACATTTTAAAAATAATATGACTTTGGAGACAGGGCACGCAACCCTGGAGGCCTGGCCATCAGCAGGGGGCTACTTCACTAAACTAAGAAATAGGCGAGGTGCATCTAGAGTAGTGTCACAACCATGAAGATACTTGTGAGACACTGATGGCAGATATCTGGTAAGGACTACACTGAGTTAGTCACTCTATAAAAGAGAGAGATCAGCAAGAGATGGACACAGAGGCTAGCACTAGGGTTTCTGGCTTGAGCCACCATGTGGCTGAAGCTTCCTTTGTGATACAGGAGACAGGAGATTGAGTTTCAGTGGGATGCATGAGTCCGTGTGATTTGGGTCTGGTAAGTTGTGTTATTCAAGCCCAAGTGTTGCGGAGTTAGTTGCCCAGATTCATCAGAAGCTCAGGAGAGCGTCCTGGGTCTGCAGTACAGGTCTGACAGTTACAGACATACAGTGGGAGTTTAACATCCAGGAAAAGAATATGATCACGTGGCAGAACATGGAGGGAAAATTTCGGGCTTCAGGAAGAACCTGAAAGAGTCCTTTAAGCCAGTAGGAAAAGAGGGAACATACAAAGCAGTAGAGTGGGAAGAGGAGGGGGACTCAAGAAGTACCAATATTCGACTGTTTGGGAAGGGGAGAATGGTGTGAAAAGTTCTGATCAGATTTAGGCGTAAATACAAAGGAAAATCCAGGAGACTGAAGTGTCCACACGCTTGCTACCCCTGCTGTGTACCGACCTGGCAAAGGTGACTCACACCAGCTTCATGGGAATTATCTGAATTACTGTCATTGTTGGCCATTCTCTTCCTCTAGTTGCTCCAATTTGTTCCTCCATCTGAGAAAATCTCTTCGATTTGCTCCCTCTCAAAACTCTCAGCACACAGTCATGACTTTCAGTGCGAAGCCCAAACTCCAGCCTGAGGAAGCGTCCCTTCAGGTAAACCCTGGCGGAGAGCACTCTTGGAGGCATGCTTTGCGCCTTGGCTTCTCAGAAACTTTGTCTCTGCAAAGACTCATTCAGGCCTTCTCCACAAGACTGCTCTCCGAGGAGGCCACAGGCCCAACCAGGACTCCTTCCATCAGGTACGTGGCCTGCATAGAGACCCCTTCCATGACCCTGCACCTTCTCCTCATGCTGCAGCCTCTCTGTCTTTACTGCAAGGGGATTCCTCTGCCGAGGAGAACTGTCATCTTGGCTCTCTCCACACATTCTCCAGGTCTGCACTCCACAATCTCCTCTGTCCATTCAATATCCATCAGGTCCATGACACTTTCGTAGTACCCCCATTCTTTTCCTTTATGACACTTGTAATTCATAACTCTTATTGTACTCATTCATTTAGTACTTTTCTCTCTCTTCTTGATTACCTACTTCATTACGTCAAGGGCTAAGTGTGTATTTTTTTGGACTGCTTTAACTAGAGAACCAATAACTATTGGATGAGTGATTTCAAAGAGTGCATGATGTCTTAGCTTGTTTTATGCTGCTCTAACATAATGCCACAGACCAGGTAACTTATAGAGATGAAATTTATTTGGCTTATGGTTCTGTAAGCTGAGAAGTCTAAGACAGAGAGGTAGAATCTGCTGAGGGGCTTCTTGCTGCATCAAAACATGATGAAGAGCTAGCAAACACACAGAGAGACGTGAAGAAACCTCGCTGAAATAAAACTCACTCATTTTATCAGGAACCTGTTCCCAGGATAACTGTCCACTCCTGTGATTAAAGGCATGAATTAACTCACGAAGGTAGAGACCCTCTTAGGCAATTCTCTTAACATTCCAACTTCTCAATATTGTTACACTGGAAAATGTTATGCCTTGTATCTTGATGTCCACCCAAAGCTACTTATGCTCTATGAAGGACTTTTCAGAGGTGGCTGGATCTAGGAGGTTAATGTTGATTAAGGGTGCATGAAGACTAAATCAGTTCACTGACTGGTTTAGCATAGTTCTGGGAATAGATAGTGGGAAGGCACACCCTGATTAGTAGGGGCACTGACCAACAGAATTACGGTCTGACCGGAATAAAAGGGAAGTGAGCCCCAACACTGCTGCCTTCTGCCCCCTTGCTCTGCCAAGCAGGACTGTTTCTCTTCTGCCTTTCCCATGTCAGCTGATGCCTTGCCATGGCGCTGGCCAACTACGGCCTGAAATCTCGACAAATTAAACTCACTTTTTCTTCAACTTGTGGAGTTTGGGTATTCTGTCCCAGAAAAAAGAACGTAACAAAGATTAACTTTTAACATCAGATTTATAGGGGACATCCAAACCATGAAACATAGTACATCCCTGCCAGCACTATCTTGATTATTCTTCCAGATTTGGGATGTATTTATCCCCTTTCTCAATTTCGTAAGACGCAACTCATAAAACTGAAATTCAAATTTCTTCATAAAATTTTCTGACAATTTCTCCTCATCCTCAAAGGAATTATTAACATCTGCATTTGTACCTCTGCACACAGCCCACACTTCTATCATGACAATTTTCTATTGTCCCACCAAGTATTTTTGGGCTATTTGATTGTTAGTTACTTGAAATTAGAAATTGTCTTATTTTCTGTTCTCCAAAACCACCTCACTTTGTTTCAAACATTAAATGAACAAGAGCAGAGAAGAATTCCACGTTGTTCCAGGTCCACATTTTGAGCATCAATGGAAAAACATTTTTCTCTTGAAGATATTTAATCAGCTTAATATTTTAATCAAAACATTTTCCTCTAAGACCTATTATAGCATCCTTGTCTCTGTACTAAACTGGCTCTATTATACAGTTTTTAATATCTTCTCTCTTCTGCCAACACTAACCTGATTCTTATGGCTTACTTTTTGTATTAATCATTTTCTCTGTAATTTATCACTCTGTACATTCTAATAAAGTCACAAATGAACAGTTGTGTTGATTTTTTCCTAAGTGTAAGTGGAGTGAGAAGCTAAGCTCTTCCCCAGACCCGAGGCGCAGAGCTGACTTGTGCAGACGTTGAGGCAGATGGTCTGGTAACTTAGTGCTCTGGGTTTCTCTTTCTGTTTCTCAGACTGATCAGGAAAACCAGATGGCACAATGAAGAATCACAGAAATGCACAAGTATACGTTTTTTATAATGTGAAAGCTCTCTGAATAAAAAGTAATGTTAACTCTAACAAATAAGTCAATAAGTCAATAAGGCTAAGAGGTGAAGGACAGAGTCCTCACTCACTTCACCTGACGTTAACTATCAGAAATGACTCTCTTGTGGCTGTGGTTTAGATGTCCTACCAAAGCCTCAGGGGCTCCCCTGTGGAGCTTTTCAGAGGCGGCTGGATCCAGGCTGCGTGACCCTGGGGTTAGGCGCGTGTGGTCACGGGTTTAACACAACTCTGTGTAGAGCTCAGGAAGGCCCAGCCAGGGAGCGGGCGGCACCGTCAGTGGGCCTGAAGCCTGGTTGGGACACACAGGGATAGGAGGAGGGCAGCTGCCGCAGGCTTCACTGCCTTCCGCCCACCACGCCATGAACCGCTGCTCCTCTGCAATGGCCCTCTGCCACGCTGCCCTGCCTCAGAGCCAGAGCGAAACCCCGTGACTGTGAGAGCCGAAATAAACTTGTCCTCCCCTAACTTTGGATGGCAGGTATTCCATCTCAGCAATGAGAAAAAGCAATTAAAACGTTCTGCCAGAACCACAGCCTGGCACCAAAGCTGCTGCTCCCTCTTTATCTAGCAAATGCTTCCTGAAAGACATCCGTTCAGCACCTGCCTATTCAACTTCAGACTGGTATCACCTTGGCATCAAACCTTGTGGGAAAGAACTGTTGTTCAAACTGTTGTGCGTAATTCTCTTTTTGCCTTTAAAAACATGCTCTTAGCTCAGCTTGGAAGACAATCAATTACCATAATGCATGTTTCCACCATAATACTTATTATCTCTTTCTGATCTTAAGTTGACAATAATATACTAAATACAATTCAATTCTAGTTTCTTGACTCAGGTGTCACGCAGAGTAAGATCGGATGAGTTCTCAATGATATGTGGAAGAGTTCATCAAACCTTCCCACGGTATGATCTGTTGAGTGTGGCTTCTGCTGCTTCTTCCAGCTCAGGGACACCATCCAAACCCACTGTCACCTCCACCACCAAGACCCAGACTCTCAGAGCTACTGTCTGTGCTGCTTCCCAGTAGAAAGACTATTTTAGTTCATTTTCCTGCCCTTCGTTTTCCAGGGTCACTTTTTACTACACCAATGGTTATTTTTCATCTTCTCTGTTTGCTCCAGCAAGCCATTGTCTATTACTGTTTAAGAATGTTTCCTAGAAAATTATAGATATTGTTAAGTCTTCCGAACATTATTTCCAGATGGGAGACGATTCTGAGATTTTTCTCTTTTGAGCAATTTTTGTGTGTTTATACTTATTCACTGAGAATTGAGTATATATATCATCCTAGGTGGAAGAAAGTGGTATTTTGTATTTCGCTAATTTTACAAGAAGAATAACAATATTTCTTCATCATAAAACCATTTCCATTATTCTTAGCTGAGCACAAACTTTCTTACTTTGAACACTTCTGTGAGATCACTTCATTAAAATCTCTTAAACAGATAATTCTTAATAATCTCTTATGGAATCGGACCGCTTCCTTCATCCCCTGCCTGGAGAGATCAAGTGGTCTGGGCAGCGGCTCTCCCTCGCTCCTCGCGTGCTCATCTCTGCAGCTCCCAGAGGAAGAGTCAGAAGTATTTAATGGTGAGATGAAGAGTTGAACAGAAGCACTTCACACTCATAAATGCATAAAGTTACTTTATTTTAAGTATACATTTAATTTTGAAAAATATAAATGCTAAAATATCTCATCTTCTTCATCTCTTAATTCCATAAAAGTCACAATAGAAAGCTTCATAAAACTGTAAAATACTATAATGTTATAGGAATTTTAGGTTTTATATTGGAAAAATTATTAGTAATATATTGAAATGTTTTCTGTTCTTTATCATTTTGTTCCACCATGTTGATCTACTTCATTTAAAATAAAAAGATGCATCATTTCTCCAAAGTTAATAAAGACTTAAGAGAATAAAAATAAGAATATCTGAAAGTGCGTGTTGATTCTTAAAAGTAATGTGTACGGATATGTACCAGCCGTCGAAATGGCTAAAAGAGACAGCTCTTCACTCTTTTCACATTGTAGGACTGGGACAAAGTGACTTCTGGCTCTAAAAGTTCACTGGGTGACTTTTTAGCCCTGAGTTGCAATATTTACCTAGGAAACAAAATTCAAAATTTTTGTATGTACCCATAGAGCATAAATAAATGAGCCAAGAAATGACATATTCAAATCGCTGGTCAAATCACAACTTGATTGATTAGCATATCCTGTAAATTGTAAGTTGTTTGGGGCCTGTTGCTGCTGTTGTTAAGATTTCAGGCTGCCGATCTCAGTTAAGTCATCCGCACATGCCCGTGACCCCTCAGACAGAGAAGCGCTGCCACCATTTCGCTGGGTTCAGCCCGGTGCCACAGCTCCCGGCTCGTGCTGAGAGCGGACGTGAGCTATCACGGAACGCATGTAAGAAAACCTCAGATTCCGGCACCAAAATCATGTAAGTGGTATGAAAAAGACTGAAGAACGCTTTGTCCCATCACTGAACAATGTCGACCTCTATAACACAAGTCAAATATTTTGTTTTTGACGGATAGTCAGCAGTCAATACATTTCAAGTACTTCAACACAGTTAAAAGAACCAAAAGCTCGGAAGACAATGACTCTCCATATTAGACACCAACACATAGCTGATGAAAGTCACTCTGTGTGTACTGTTGCATGTGCATAAAATTCACAAAAACTGGATGACTGACAGCAGATGGCTTTCCCCACATTCTCGAGGGGTGAAGAGGAAGGTTCGCTTTCTCGCTTTTCAAGTCAGTGCGGCTCCTCTCAGCCCCTCCTCAACCTCCCCGAAAGAGGCAGGAACACCATTGCCCGTGGCATATATGATAGAATAATATGGACTTCAAGTAGTTCTTACACACAGCAGAGAAAAGTGACTTTCTCAAGGAAAACAGTATCTCCCCCTGATCTTCTCTGAAACGCAAAGCAAAGGAATCAGTGCTCTTTTCAGGGTCAGCCTCCCCCTTCCTCCAGTCAGCCCCTCCAACCCCGGATCACGGTTCACGGCTCCGAGCGCCCTTCGTCTTTACCTCAAGAAATGGCTCAAGAATCCTGGCTCGTATCTCTGCATGCGCACATCAGAGTGAAAACAGAGCAGTACACTGTAAAACACCATTACTGTTTCATTGTGTTCAGTTTACACAGAAGCAGAAGCACTCCCCAAACTGGCGAGCTCTGATCTGGTACTAGAATGCAGGTGATCTGGTGGCCAATTTGGTTTTGTCAGTGTGGTAACTACGTGGGTTTCTTTAAAAGTAATGACTTTTAAAAAATACATTATTTCCTGGCTCCACAGTGTTGAAAGCATTTACTGCAGGGAGCGTAAGGTACGACTCTGTGTTTAAAACACAAATAGTGACCCTCATCCCGGAGTGACAAGGTACGTCACGGTGGGAGTGCAGAGCCTCCAGCCCAGTCCAGGGCTGAGATGGCGGGCCAGGCTGCGCCAGCTGTTGTCACTGGTATGGGAGGGAGGCTAAGCCCCAAACACTTGATTTGTGATCAGAAACACAAGCAGTACATCTAGAACTTCCATAAAAAATAAACTGAAATGCCCCAACATCTTGATCAGACTAGTGCACTATGCATGGTCATGACACACTTTGGTGAAGCTTTAGTCATGAAGGAGAAGGGTCTGCTTTCTCATGTGGATCCTTACAGGACTAAAATACAACTAAATGATACAGAATAATCATTTAAGGGTAGATTTATATACAAAAATGATCCCAAAATTTGGCAAGTGAGGTATTAGCATGTACAATTTGCCACTGTTGTTTTAATTTAAAAATTGAGGTCTTTTATGTCTAATTTTTATAAGATTAAAAGTTTTGAGCTATTACAAAAGTAACAGTTATTTCAGGATAATAAAAATTTTATAGTTAAATTCACGAGGGCAGCATTGCAATTTAATTAATGTAAGAATGAGTGAAGTCAATGGGAGCTCACGTGCTTCTATGAGTTCTCCAACAAACTGTTACTCTGACAATACATCATAGTTATGGTTATATTAATCCAAAATTATGACTCAATGTTTAAAATGTAGTTCTCAATATGCATTCAATATATAATGTAGCTCATGAGAAACATTATATTTAAGTATCATGCGCAATTTGGCTAATAAGGTCCAATTTTCAATATGGTCCTCCGAAATACACACATATATGTATATGTACACATTCTAAATGTTCGAATTACAAAGAATTGTGTGACAATATTGTTAAAACGTACGCACTTCTGCCTATTTGATTCGCACAATACCATCTCCAGGCGTAAATGAGCTGCCGATGTTCCGGTGGGTTTTCTTTGTGAGTGTGAGCTCCTGTATCAGTGATGGAGATTGCCAGCTGGTAGTAAGTCTTATTTACCATGCCAGTACACTTCTTGAACCCCTGATAAAATTCTCATGTGTGGTTTGGATTCTATGGAAACTGACACACGGGGCTTAGGAACCTTGCCCTTTGTTTACTGACTGTCACTCTCGTTCTAACTTTGCACAGATGTGAACCAGCCACACACCGAGCACAAACACAAACACACGGATATTTTAAAATGAAAAAGTGCCTAACAATATTGCATGGGACAGGGATGTGGTAACATAGTCAGCATCTGTGTGCAGATACTACCACTACCACAACAGCATTTATCCCCTTGTACAAGAATTTCTCTCTTCTCCCTCAAGTTCCTTCATTGAACAGTTAAATTTCTTTTAAAGAACGGGATAAATGGATGCTTACGAACATGGTGTTGTTTAATATGATTTAGCCTTCTGGCTTAACCAAGAGATTGTATACTCGTGTGTGTGTGTGTGTGTGTGTGTGTGCGCGTAAAAATCACATTATATACAATATAATTTTTACAGAAAGCCTGGCAGCTACAAATAAGAGGTAGAACTACTCAAAACTATGTTTCCTGCTGCAGGAAAAATTCATTTTCTTTACAGTAATTAAAAAAAAGTTTAAAAAATTGACAAAAAATAAGTCGCAGGTTAGGCCCCATAATTTAAACAACAAAATCTAGGAAGAAAAATATTCTTCAATATACTCAACAGATAAGTGCATTAAAGGGTTAAAAAAAGTTGCATAGGAAAGAGGACATTCCAGCACTTGCTGCAGTGGTGCCAATGGTTTCTCTACAGGGCGTAAAGTACCTTTAGATTGTCTTTTTCTCATAGAGCTATGATTAGGGCTTACAAGCAAGAGCAAGTCAGAATAGCAGCACTTTTTCCAGTCCTGGGAGGCTCTATGGGGGGATGAGGACTCTGTCTGGAGATTCGGGTTGTTCTACCAGACAAAAACAGCCAGGAAGCACAGCTCAAAGCTAAAGACTGAAGTTCCTTCAGCATTTTAGTAAAAAGTTTATAAAATCTTTAATACTTTCAATCTCTGCTTAATAAAAGAAAAGGACACACCTTGAGTGACAGGGGAACTGGGCTGTCAGAGGAAATATCTGAGAGCGTAAGAACCAAAGGGTGACCTGCAGACACTGTACGGAAGAGTGCGCTGCTGTCTTCATTTACCTACAGCAGAGAGAAGCAGAGAGAGAGCCATACGATTTGGCCAGTGGCCAGAAACTGAAACAGAACAAAAATTTAAAAAGATAAATGGCCAGACAGGAAAAGGGAGAAAATAAGAATATTGACAAAACTGTTAGTGGTAAGAAAGACAAACAGGCTATAGCGTAGTTTCTGTTCCCTTGCTCCTCCGGAAGCCATCACTGTCTTCAGGCTCAAGTTCTACTCTAATCTGAGGCACAGCTTTTACTGGAATTGTAGGACGACTGTAGGGAACAAAAAGAAAAAGGAAAATAGTGAGTAAATCCGATTTTCTTTATCAAATGCTCACACACTGTACAGAATTCGAATATACCAAAACATGTTATCTTTTAATAGTTATTTACTCGATAAGTATTAAAAATGAGATTTTTTAAAATGTTATAAAGGTATTTATAGTCAAGAAATATAGGTGGCTATCTCATAAGATTCCACACTCAATTATTAAAAAACAACAACAACAAAAAAGAGAAGGGATAATAATATTTTAAGAAATTAAAAGAACAGATGGTGACAATATTCAGGGATTCCAACGTTTTAAGATCAAGTCTGACTCATCCCCTGCAGGGTCTTGTCAGGACAGAGACAGAGGATGAGACAGGCCAGAAACACTGGTTACGTTTAACTCAGGCGCAGTGCAGCGGGGACCAGGCCAGGCCCGCGCGCTTCCCTCACTCACTGGAAGAGGCCATCACCACCGAGCAAACGGGCCTCAGAGCATGCCCATGCTTTAAGGGAAAGCTGAAGCAAATTCGATCTTCGGGTAATTTATTTAAGATAAGTCACAGGGAGAAAAGAAATGGACAGCCCTGCCAGTAGCCCACCACTGACCACATTTCAGTGGGGAAATCGTCTCATAGAACAGATCCAAACTCTAGGCTCTCCGTTACCTGGGCAAACCAAGAGACTGAAGGAAAGGAATTTTATCAGCATGATGTGTGGCGTTCAAGGAATGTTGATGATCTTTCTCCTGGAGAGAAGAAAATATTTAAGTCAATAGTCGTAGCTAAAAGTATAAAACTACAGTGAAAATGAAAATGTTCATAAAAATTGATGCATCTTTCACAACTGAGAAGAGTAAAAAAGATAAAGTGGACTACTGAAGTGAGTATATTAAGCTAAGAGTCTCCGTAGCGGCACGCAGTCTGGATCGCTTCTCGCCTGGACGGGCCAGTGCGTCTCCCAGTGAGACGGGAGAGAGGGCGCCACCCCACAGGTGAGTACCCTCTCACTGTCACTGCCCACCTTTAGATTCCCTGTCATCTTCAACATGCACAGTTTTCTCTAGCTATTATTCAAGGATCTTTGAAGTTCTTTCATCGCCACTCTGCTTGGATCAATTATAGTCTTTTATGGATTATAAAGATTGTCATGACATTTGAAAGATTTTGGTTAAAATGATTATGTGTGTTTTGCTTATGTAACTTCTGATCTACCAACTTTCAGTTTACAGTTGTACAGGGCTTCTGAGGGGATAAAGAAAACTGGCGCATAAACTCCTACCACAAGGTTTAAATTCTGGCTAGTGAATTAAAACAAAACAAAACAGACTTTCCATTGTCCTTTGCAGGAACTGCACACGGTTGTGAAAGCAACAGGGGACACAGATGCACGTCACAGGGTCCTTCCGCCACGGTACTCCTTGCAAGCGCTAGGACCTGGGTTCGATCCCCAGTAACAAACAATGCTGGGCGTGGAGACTCAAACCCACCAACAATCAGTATCACACACCACAGTGCTGGGCGTGGTGGCTCCTATCTGTAATCCCAGCAACCGGGAAGCAGAGGCAGGAAGACTGCTGTGAGTTCAAGGCTGGCCTGGACTACATAGTGAACTTAGAGCCAGCCGGAACTACAAAGCAAGACCCTGTCTCAAAAAAAAGAAAAAGAAAAAAAGAATTCCTAACCCAGTCTCACAAAGGGAGTGGGCCAAAAGCCCAGCTCAGTCACAAGTCAGATGATGAAGGTAAGGCTGCTTAAGGTCTCTGCTCTTTAAACACTGGCTGGAGGCCAGTCCCTAAGAGGCTTCCCCACCTCCCAAGGTCTCGGTACTTATGTTCTGATGCGATTCCTCCTCATCAGCATTGATCTGCATGGCCCATAGAACATGCAGAAGTACAGTCTGTCACTTCTGAGATTCGACTATAGCAGACTACAGCTTCTGCCTTGGTTTCTATCTCACTCGTGTCCCGCTCTGGGGAAGCTGTAGTCCAGGCAGCCCAGGATATAGGCCCACAGGCCCCAAAGCTGAACCTCCTGTCATGGCCTTGTGAGCAAGCTTGGGACATCTCACATCTCATCCCATCCGCAGGGAAAAAGTCCACCGTGCAAATTCATGAGAGGCCTGAACCAGACTCGCAAAGAGGCTGCTCCGAAGCTGATGTCAGGAGCCCTTTGAGAAAATATATGCTTGGTATTTTCAGCTGTTGTGTTCTGTGATAATTTGTGATTCACTGGTTGAAAACTAATACATGACATCAAGTCATTTATTTCAGACTTTTCTTGGTAACACTAACCTCCTGTTGAAACTGAAATGACACTGAATTAATTGAACCAAAATGAAACTGAAATAGAAGAATTTTAGTCTGTTTTGTCCTAAAACAGATCAGCCCTGCTTTGACATGCTGCTGGGGCTCAAAGTATACATTTTCCTCAATAAGAACTCAAAGTAAAAGGCAGTTTGGAGGCAACTGATACTTGCTATTGAAAAATCTTGAGATGTTCATTAAGATGGCTCCAACACAGGGGCCTTTGGACTCAGTGAAAGAAAAGACAACATGTCACAAACAGCTGCACAGCAAGGCTAGCGCATTACTGTAATGACGTGAAGAAATTAAGAAGTAAAAGCACAACCTAAAGAACTGCGCTAACATTCAGGGTGCCAACTTAAATTAGACATAACTATCACTGAGTTCGAATTGTTTCTCTGATCACTGAGCGACCAGGGACATAACTGGTCATGTGAACTGATCTGGTCGTTGGGTGGGACCTAAGGAAGACAAACGGTGCCGGACAGTGATATGGTACTATAAAGCTGCCACTCTACCAGCAGGGGAGAAAGAAGAGCAATTCAAAACATGGCTACAGGTTTATAAATTTTAAAAAATTAGTAATGACATGGGAAAGAGAAAGATCGCCAAACAAAAATTGTATTAGATAAAGAGAAAAAGAAGTTAAGAGTAAAGTTTGGGGAATATAAAAATAAAATTTGATAAGAATGAAGTATAAATTTTCACAGAGGAGAAATGGTAAAGTAGAGAGAAAGTGAACGAAGATGAAGGCTCTGAAGTATTTTTTCTGCAAGTGCAAATCATACGGAGCAAGCACGCAGGAGGTTAGTTCTACTCACTGTCAGAAGGTTTGCTATCACTTAGGAAGGGTTGTTGTTCCATGATGTCCATTGGGATTTTAATACTGGGAACCTTTTCTGAATATGGGCAGTCAGACTGTGAAAAAAAATGTACAAGAGTTTTTAGAATGTGTTGGTTTATTCTTCAGCCTTTTCCACCTGCCAGTATTGATCAAACCTATCAATTATCATTCGTGTGCTAAAGAGAAGAGCCACAGACACAACTGTCTCCAGTGTTCTGGCTTTTCACTTTTTACGTCGGGCCCCTTCATGTTTGTTCTGCTTCCTTCTGGGTCAGTTGGGTTGAGGCCACATCACGTGGCCCTCACTGCAACTGAACTGGAGCGCATTCTAGAAGCAGTAAACAGTCTATCACACCAGGAAAGCGAATAACCTCTTTGTGAAAACAGATTAAACTAGGAAACTTGCCGAACTATAATAAAACTCTAAAATTCTTGTTTTATGCTCTCTAATTTCATCTCCAAGAAAATCATGGCCTTTCTTTCCTTTCAAACACAATAGGGGAATTTTTTAATATCCATTGTCAAGCAGCACCTGAAAATAATCTCTCTTTAATTTTCTATTGGATATACTTTTATGATTATCAAACATATTTGAAAACATAAACAAAGCATAAGAAAGAGCAAAAGGAACTTGAACAACCAGAAAATAAAGGTTTTAAGATGTACATGCTCTCTGTGACAATGAAGAGAACAACAGTCTCACTCCAAAACAACTCCTCGAATAATGGCACTTCGGGGGGCAGGTTAGCAAGCAGCTCTTTCTCACAGCGTCCCAGGAAGGCTCCGTACTGACCATGCGCGGCGAGCCATGTTCATTACTTCTGCTCGAGGGCTGTAATCCTGGGGTTCTGAGGTGGCTCCTGGGTCTGTGGATCGCAGGCCCTATGACTGGTCAGCACTAAGTCACCCTGCAGGTGCAGACCCTCAAAGACTGGGCCAACACACAGGATGTGGAGTACAGATGTTCTCTAGACTGCCTGGCCGGCTTCACTGTCTCGGGGCGAATGCCCACGCTGGATCGCTTGGCTTTGGCAGGGTGGGGTGCAGGGGAGGAAGGAGACAAGTACACACCCCGTCATCAAGAGAGCCGTTGGAAAAACGGAGCTCGAAACAGCGAACGTAAGAAAGTAAGACTGAATGTGATTAAATAAGACCATATTTAGGTGCTCATTTGATCCAACTTCTGTCACTATAGAGTACAAATATTTTGAGGAGGGGGGTACTCGGGATTGAACTCAGGCCCTTGTGTCTGGAAGGTAGGTGTGGTGCCACTGAGATAAAACCCCAGCCCAAGAATACTGAATTTAAAACATTACCCATGGTTAATATTATTTTTAAAAAAAATTAGAGGATTCTATAGTATCACTTCATATATTTGTAATGTGTAACAGATCTTAAATTTCGTGTCTACAGAAATACACTGAGGTAGTCGTTTTGAAAATTCAGTATGTAACACTGCTTTAGTCATATTAATAGTTCAAACAATCTTCCTGGCCTTAAATGATCCAGAAATTTATGTAAATTTTGGTTTCTATTCAATGTGTAAGCACATTCACTTTTCTTAATGCTACATATTAATCTGTGCTGCGATTTAAATACATCCCTCTTTGTCCGTCATCGCTGATACAGAAACTATACTCCTGCTCTCAGTGAGCACGGATGTTGTATCCAGATCCCTCAGCCCTCGTCCCCCGGCTAAACATGCCCTGTGAACTTAGCTCTTTGTACTGAGTCAGTTCACTGAGATCCAAGCCTGTCTGCGGCCCTCTCCCCCGCACCGCTTCCGAACCCCGCAGAAAACACAGTCAGCGGATCGGCCAGCGACACGGCCTTGGAGCCCCGCAGGGCTCGGCCCGAGGGCTGCCTGCATCCAGGAACGTGTCAAACACACGTGTCAAAGCACCTGCGTTCGCTTTAAATTATACATTTTCATTTGTCACTTACTTAGGCTCAACAGAGCTGGAAAAAGTTCTAAGGTTTGAAAATTTAAAAGTGAATGAATTTTTCTCAGTCTGAGTCCATTCATTTGTAATGTGAAAAAAATGCAGACTTCAAAGAGCTTTTAGGAGGGATAACTGGGGACAAGTTCTGCAAGAACAAAGTTGTCAATCATAGCGCAGATGTCAAAAAATTAACTATATCCCTACTTTAAAGTGGGTAGTAGTAACACAAAAAACCATTTTTCATCATACAGCGTGCACAGTCTAGAACAAATTTTCCCATGCAACATATGATTGTGATGATCCTCACAGGCTCTGTGTGTGTACCTATGTGCATTAAAGGCAACGCACCCCAGCCTTCCCCTTGGCATTGACCCCAAGCCCCTACTGAGTGTCTGCATCTCTGAACGGGCTCCTAAAGAAAAGTAAACAGTCAGTGACTCATTTCTTCACGTAGTCGCCTGATGGCACGAGGACCACATGGATGATGACCCTCCCGCTGGTAAAAGATCCCAGTCTCCAATTCCCTGTATCGCTTTTGCACCGTTACAGACAAACAAGTCACTTTCCTACAGATACAGAGCTCGGCATAACGTAACAGCGTGATCTCGTTCACAGCCCACTCAGACAGCCCCACGGGTTACGGGGGTGAGACCCCTGGCCTTTGCCCCCGACAGGCTCAAAATTACACAAGACGAGTCACTGTCTCTAGGAGCTGTTACAGATGCTAACAAAGCAAATATGTTTTCGAGCACAACTAAACAAACTCCTCCTTTCTGCCTACGATGCTGAGGTTGCGCGAGGGTGGTGGTAACATTTTTAGAAGTCACTCCAGAATATCAGTGGTTACAGAAATCCTTCAGTAAAAAGTTAAAAGAATAAAGGGCAAATGGAGGAGATAAGAGTGATAGGCCAGTGATCCTGGAACTCATTCCTCCATTTCACATCAGGCAAAAAAAGTACATTTTCCACGTTTGCCCCTTTGTTGAGAAGTCTGGAGAGTCTCTTACATCATCATTGTCACTGTCCAGGCTCCCCTTCTTCTTCTTCTTCTTCTTCTCATCCTCCTTCTTCTTCTTGTCCTTCTCTGGAATGACGTCGTCGAGGAAGCTGAGGTCGTGCTGGGAGAAGAGGTAATCCATACCCTTTCGGACAGCGACAAGTGCCAGGATCTGCAGGGAAGAGAGCCGCGTGAGCGCCGCCAGACGGGAGGGCTCGGGCCTCCGCCAGCCGCGCCTGTCCCAGGAGCAGAGCCCCGCTGGCGGCGGCCCCGGCTGGCTGACCACTGTCACTTTCCTCCCACGGAGAGTGTCAGCTCAAACTCATTCTGTTTTGTTTCCTGAAACGTGCCACTGCATTCAGGTAGGATTTTAATATGACAAAACATTTTGAAACTCACTCCTTTTCATGTCAGATTCTTAGTAAAATAGTCAAAAACTTAAAACAAGAAATAGCCTAAAAATGATTTCTAATTATTTGTGTGTCGAAAGTTATAAGGTGTTTGAAAATCTATGCCCCAGACTATATGCTAAGACATCTTCAAGGAGGTAATATTTGAGAGTGCTTCAAATGCTGTACTTCTTGGACTACTTCAACCACTACCAAACAAAACACTTAAAATGTACCTGATACTGTGCTAGATTCCAGGTGTCTCACACATGCTTCACAACAAACCAAAGAGTACTGACTCCACCTCACAGCTCAAGAAATAGAAGTTTGCAGGCATGACCATTTTTCTCGGAGGCCATGAATCCAAATAGGGGAAGAAAAGGCCCACGTTGTCTGCTTCCAGAATCACTGTTTTTGACTCTGAACTTCTGGTTCTATGGGTCGGCCTTGTGGACAAATCTGTTTCCCTTCTGAGTTATCAATCATAGGGCAGGTGTTAAAAAATTAACCATATTCCTTGGTATCTTTGCTCAACAGAAAAAATGCGCGTGCTGGAAGCCGCGGGAGTCCCGGCTCAGCCTCCCGGGAAGCAGCTGTCTCTGCTTCATCCCGCTCTCCAGCTATCGGCTCTTTGTGTCCTGGAGAAATGAGTACTAGTTACGCCACTAATACTGTAGGACTGTTGCACAACTAAATGAGAGGTCTGAAAAAATGTTTACAAAGATCGAAGCATTTTTATTTGTATCTACCACAAGCAGTAAGTGATTGACTGGATGTATTTCAAATCTATTTTGTTTGAGATCTGAATTTGAGAGAGGCCAGCACACAGGATCGTTCTGTCTAATGCTCCTGGCTTTAAAAACCAGCAAGTTAATGAACAGGTGGATAATGCCGGCAGGCGCACAGGATCACTGTCACGTTCAGTGTGCCTGGCAGCGTGCTGGTAGTGTTTAAGGAAAAAAGGCATAAAGCAGTACTAAGAGAAAAATCTGACTTATTTTCTGTATCAACATTTTTTGCTATTGTTTCTGCATTTCTAGGGGAAAATGATTATAGACAATAAATATACATACGGCTAAGAGTAAGGGAAACTTTATAAAATGAATAAAATGTGCTGTGTGCAGGAAGCTGTTTTCAGAGCTGCGGGGGAGTGAGAACGGGCGAGGCGGCTCCGCGAGCCGGAGTTCCAGTGTATGGAGACGGACTCTTGGCGGAGATCGGACAGGCAGGGACGGTCTGAAATTCAGCCATGGCAGAGCCAGACCTCTTCCTCCTCTGCGCTGAGTCAGAGGGGCATTAGCCCCTTTCCCTGGCTGCTCAAGACATCGCGGCTAGGACGGAGTGCCCCACCTCCCCTGGCCCTGGGCGTGGCTGCTTCCCGCGCGCTGGACGAGCCCTCCCGAGTCTGCAGACACGCCCGCTGCAGGGATCCAAACGTCCTTCATGACCCTTTACGTTGGTTCTGGTGCACAGTATTTAAAAATACATAAGCTGCACCGGCATCTCCTCTGTGCACAGAACCGTACCAACTCGTGGCTGTCTTGCTGACGAGCTGACAGCAGCAGAGGCAGTTCACAGCCAGCCTGAGCCCGAGCTGGCATCTGGACTCAGGGAACGTGCCTCTGAGGCTCGTCCTAGACGCTGTAGGCAAGGGAAACTTAACCGCCACTGCTCAGACCCAGAGCTGGCCGTGCACACCTGCAATTCCAGCTCTCTGGGAGGCTCAGGCAGGAGGATCACAAAGCTGTATGAGGACCGGGGAGCTAGTAGTGTGAGGGCCCGGGATTCAGTCTCCACACGCAGACAAAGAGCGCTGCTCACCATGAAGAGGTCAAAGCTGGAGAAACTCCCACACGGGAGGGACTCACGTGCACGGTGCACAGTCACCACTACAAGGGGCACAGCCACCCGGGGGACGTCAGACGGGCACCTACCATGACCGGAAAGATGATCGCAGCCACTGTCGACTTGAGGATCCAGAGCAGAGCCAAACAAAGCACCTGCAGGAAAGTGAACAAGTGCACCCTGCGCAGGGGCACGTGGCGCAGGTAGATGAAGTCAGGCTGGTGCTTCAGGGGCATCAGAAGCAGCTTGAGACGGTCCATGAACTGGGGAGGGAAGAGCAAGAGCACATCACCGCGCGTGGTCAGCGCGTCCCCCAGGCCGGCCGGCCACCGCGGCTCACGCTCTGTGATTTAGGGGAGCAGCGTCCTCTGCAAAATTTACTCTAGCAAGGTCAGGCCAGGGTACAAGTCTTCCAGCTTTTGTTATAATTCTGCAGATGTGTCTGCAGATATCTGAAATAATGTGGCCACCAAAGGATGAGGTCATTAATCAAAACATAAATTCTAGATGCTCGGCTCCAGGCTTCTATTTTTAGTGCCCGAGTCTCCAGAGAGAGGCTCTGCCCTGTGCGAGCCACGTGATCTACAGACGGTGTCAGCTCACGGTCTGCCTCGGCCTCCGCTGTCTTCTCTGAAAGAGGAGGAGACGACACTGCGCGTCACGTCCGCTTCAGGCGTGCTCAGCGCGCACACAGGAAGCGCGCACCTTGCAATGAGAATGCGCTGTTTCCATAGATTACACATTATTTATCAAGGCTGTGACTTAATACACCCAGCCGTGTTCCACCATTTACTTTTCTGAGAAAAGCCACATGGGCATTACAGTAAGTTTCACCCTGTGTGCAGCTCAATAGTGAGCGTGAGAGCGGCCAGCAAACAGCCGCGCACACACGTGTGCGGAAGCGGCCGCCGAGCGTTTGCTGAGCTAACATCACTGATGCTTAACGGATGTTACAAAGAGCCCAACAGAGACCACTGAGAGCTCAGGAGATAGCTGGCGAATAGTTACTTTACAAGAACCTGGAAATATATCTCTGTTTTCTTTCGGGGGCGGGGGGGAGAAGTGAAAAAAGTAAACTAGACATTCACAGACAATGTTCTCCAGAGAGATCTCCCATTTACATGCTTTTTCCCCCTTGTCGAGTTATTTTTGTCTAGTAGACCCTTCTCATTTATAAAGACTGAGTCACCATATGTTTTGCTAAATCAATTCACCAAGAGTCTAAAGATGAATATATCAGAAGAAAGCGAGAGCAGGAAAAAGGCGGTGAGGCGACCGCACTGCAGAATGCGGCCATGCTGTCGTCCTGGCTCTCCTCCTCCGTCACCGCGAGACTGGGTCTCCCTCAGGGACGTGTACGAGCTCCACCCACTGCTAAAGCTCCTACATACACAGAGAATGAAGTTCTGTCCAGGCCGGCCCAGAAAGGGCAAACAAAAACAAGACCTATTTGTTTGGAGACCATACTTAGGTTTCTATTGTTTTTTTTTCATTTAAAAGAATGACTCCTTGTAATGGGGATAAAAGCAAAATGATTTTTATAAATTTGTATTTCCTAAGAGTCTCCAGAGCAAGTACATGACTCTAGTGCAGTCTGTGAAAGACACTTTATATTCTGCAACAAATATCCCAGTGGTGACAGTTCTACTCAAATGGAGCCGCACAGGGGAAGTAAAGTAGGCTTTTTTCTTTGGGGGTCTGGCCACGTGCCCAGTTCTGTCTGACTTTAAAGCTGCGTTAACCCAAATCAATCAGTGAGAACAAGGACTGTTTTGGAGGAGTTCAAATAGATTCTCACGATGCTCACAGAACATGAAGTCTTTTCCCACTAAAACACCGCTGAGTGCCAAATGAGGTTACGGTTAACAAGGTGCCAGAAAGTAACAGAAGAACTTCCACTTTCCTGGTGCCAATTAAACACAACTTCAACTGAAAGGCAGAGTTCTTACAAAGTTTCCCCTAATTAAGCTTTGAAAAGGGGGTCAGTTTTCTCAGTTTTACCAAAGTTGGGAATAACTGGAGTTTTTCGCAAATGCAGCATAAAAACCACACTGACATTAGTTGTTCATTGATGCAAAATTTGATCAGTAAGTTCAGCCATGAGAAATGCAGATCAGAGGGAAGCGCTGCTCTCCTGTCAGGTGACAGCAAGGGGTAAACGCTGCCTCAAAGGGCGCGCGGAGAGTCAGGTGTCCCTTGTCCCGCCTGGGGCCAGACGAAAAGGTGTGATGGAAGATGGACAGACAGAAAACAGAGGAATAGAGAGCAAAGGGGTGGGGGCAGGGAGGGAGAGAGAGGAGGAGGACAAGAAAGACAGCAGACCCAACCTTCCTGCTCAAGCCACCGTTAACAGCCTGCTCGGAGAGCGGACATTCACGACAGCGCGTGCTCAGCGAAGTCTGCTGAGCAGGTCAGAAGTGAAAAGCAGATGAAAGGCCAGACAGAAGAAAAGTAAAATTTATTACTAAACTCCAGCACTGATGATTAGTACGTTTCTTCAAAGATCTCTTACTACAGTATTTCTACTACTAAAAAGGCACGATTCACTCAGATCGCTGTGAAAACTTACCTGTACCCCGTTGAGGGAAGCCACCCCCATGTACAGGAACACTCCATACAGCACAGGCATGGGGATAAACTGGGGAGGAGAGAGATGGGGAGATATAAAACAGCAGAAGTAAATCACCGAGGGAAGAACTAAATCTGAGCCCACAGCACAGCGTGCAGGTATCAACCACACAGCACCTCCAACGGCCGTGTTTTATCCATCAGCTGACAAACTTCTAAACTCTGTGCTACAAATAAGGGGGGGGGGGGATGAAGGGAATTTCAATTTGCAGTTGGTGTCTTTTATTTTACAATAAGCATACATAATCTTAGTGGTTGTTTTTAATCAATAAGAAATTTGTTTTCTTATAAAAGAGACAATATAAGCCAGATGCTTGCAGGGACTGAGGCGGAGAGAGCAGTAGCAAGTTGTCCCCCTCTTGGGTCCAACGTCTTTTCAAAGTAACCGCTGACTCTGTGCTCGCTTCGGCAGCACATATACAAAGTAACCGCTGACTCTGCCTGAATAACGTCCCCGCAGGAGGTGTAAGCATCTCTTTCAGCGAAGTAACTGTCGCATGACTCTTGCCTTGCCTCCCCTCTCTATGCAGAAGACGAACTAATGAGAGTGCTGCTTGAAAGGGGTCTGGAGCATCTGGAGGCAACTAGCTACACACACGAATAAACACACCGCTTCTAAAGCAGAATTAGTGCTTTTGACGCGTCATTTGGCAAAACTGTGTTTACATCATTGTGAAATGTTTCATATGAGACGTTCTAGTGTGATCAGTCTAAATTCAATGTAATCTCTAGACCTGTGAACTGTAAGCAAAGCAAGCATGATTCTGATGCTGAGGAGTCTTTGGCATGGACAGTACAGGTTCTCAACCACGGATTTTCAAAAAAAATTTGCGTGATTTCAAGATTTCTCAAAACTAAAATACTGAAACTGCAAGTCAACTCAGGCCAGTCTTCCCAAAGCCACACAAAGGAGGTAACCGTAATCACAAAGTCTGGCATGGCTGCAGAAAGATTGTTTAAATAGCCTACAGGAAGCAAAGTGTGACTCTAGCAGCCACTTTAAAAAAAAAAAAAAAAAAAAAAAACACGGTCTTGCTTTGTAGTTCAGGCTGGCCCTGAGCTCAGCCTCCAACTCACATCACAGCAATCCTCCTGCCTCTGCCTCCCGAGTGCTGGGATTGCAGGCGTGAGCCACCACGCCTGGCATTGTGGTGTGTGGTACTGGTTGCTGCTGGGCGTGAGTCTCCACACCCAGTATGGCATATGGTTACAGCAGATTGAACCCGGGCTCTTGCACTTGCAAGAAGGCACCGGAACCACTGAGCTAACTCCCCAGCCCCTAGCAGCCTCTTTTTGTGACTGTCAAAGCAGCTCTGCGTGAGAGACCCTTGGGCCTCTATAAGAGAACCAGGGAATCTGAAACGTATCAGGACTTCTCCAACTATTATTGGCTGGCTGTAAAAAGAGAGTAAATACATTTATTTTACAAAACATCAAAGGCTTTTTCTAGAAAAGGTTAACAATTTCACTGTAGCTAATTTTGGTCTTGAGCGCAGGAAAAGGACTTGGCTTGGAAGGAGGCCTGTGACCAAGGACAGCCTGTTTCTTTAGAACGTGTTTCTATTCCTCCAAATGCTGCTGTGTTAGCTTACAGAACAAATCTAGCCAGAGGACCACTTTATTTATTTAATTCATTTTTAAAAACTGCTCTGTTTTTCTTTAGTATGATGCTTTCTTTCTTTTTCCACTTTCGACTTTGAAAGGAATAAAAGTGGAAGCACAAAAGAGAATAGTTTATTCATAGAGAAGTCAGAATTCCGTAGCAATTACTTTAAGAAAAGTAAGATTTTTTTTTTAGCTTGAAGAAAAGTATCCATAGGGCTCATCTCTGGCCTCCTCGTTTCTTTCCAAGTTTAAGTAAACATTTCTCTAATATGAGCGTAAAGTCAAAGCAAAGGGAGGCTGTGCCTTATGGTCTGGTACCATGCTCTCTGAATTTGATTACTGGTGTCACCGAATCAGCCTCAAAATGAAACCAGAAAGAGTCACTAACACAGACTGACCTGGGTATAGGCAGGAATAGCTTTGAGTATATGAAAATATTTTAAAACATATTTTGGTTGAGAAGAAAGATTAAGATTTTTGGTCAATTTCACTGCAATGGAAGTATCTTATCAAACTTGTCATTTTCTTAAAATAACATAAGATCTCAATATGAATCTTCCAGCATGAAATGATTGGTAAAATTTGATGGAGTTATTAGGTCAGAAGTTCATAAGTCATATCAAATGCTTAATTCTTAAAAATTAGTCACCCTTGGGCCAGGGATTTAGGTCAGTGGTTCTGGAGCCTGCCTTGCAAGCACAAGGGCTGCAGTGTGATCCCCGGTAACCACATACAACAGTACCAGGGATGGTAACTCACGCCCAGCAGCGGACAGTACCACATACCACAGTGCGGGGCGTGGTGGCTCACGCCTGTCATCCCAGCACGCAGGAGGCAAAGACAGGACTGCTGAGTTCAAAACCATTCTAAACTACAAAGCAAGACCCTGTCTCAAAACAAAAAAAACTTTAAAAAATCAGTCACACTTGAATTCTTCTTCATAAAATAAATGTCTCAAATGAAGGAAAACAATATTTCAAAGGTGAATCCCCATGTAAAATCATACCAGTGTAATATACATAAAAATAGAAGACAAATCCTATTACAAACCAAGGCCAAAGAAATGGAAACAAAAATCACAGAACATGCAGGGTTTAGATCTGTCAAGAATAGCCAAATGATAAAATTACACATAGAAAATTATATAAATAATGAGTTACACCCAGAAAGCCAAAACGTTAATTACAAAGTAGTAGTTTCAGTATGTACCCCCCAAAATGTTTGATCTATGGTCTGTGATCAGTGAGTGACCCTATAAAATCAGGATGAAAGTAAGATGGAACATACAGGGATTATGCTGCTAGATTTTCAAATTCTAGTAAATGTTTTTCTATACACTTTCACTTACATCTCCTCTGATTTACTGACAGAACATTTCCAGAAGGAAAAAAATAAAAAAGGATAAGCTTAATAACAAGGAGAGATTGTGCTTGTTCAACACAAAGTTCAGGACAAGAGTAAGATTCCTAGCAAGGGTCAGTGTGCATGACTGTGTGTGTGTGTGTGTCTGTGTCTGTATCTGTGTGTGTGTGTCTCTGTGTGTCCCTGTGTGTCTGCCTGTATCTGTGTGATTGTGACTGTGTGTATGCCTGTCTGTGTGTGTGTGTGCGCCTCTGTCTGTATCTGTGTGTGTGTCTCTGTGTGTATGTGTGTGTGCCTGAGTGTATATCTGTGTGTGCCTGTGTGTATCTGTGTGATTGTGACTGTGTGTATGCCTGTGTCTGTGTGTGTGCCTGTGTGTATCTGTGTGTGTCTCTGTGTGTCTCTGTTGAGTGTATGTCTGTGTGTCTCTGTGCGTGTGTGCCTGTGTGTATATCTGTGTGTGTTTGTGTGTCTCTGTGTGTGTGTGCCTGTGTATATATCTGTGTGTGTGTCTGTGTGTCTCTGTGTGTGTGCCTGTGTATATATTTGTGTGTGTGTCTCTGTGTGTGTGTGCCTGTGTATCTATCTCTGTGTGTGTGTGTCTGTGTGTGTGTGACTTGACTTTGTGAGTGACTCATACTTTTTTCCTATCTGTAAATGGAGATAAATATTACTATCTGTTTTGAAGATGTCATTGGGGGAATTAAATTAGAAAAGTCAGTGTTGAGTCCTTAATTTAATGCCAAATTTACAAAATAGCCGCCACCATCATCATCTTCTTCATCTTGATTATGATCTTATCTCCTAGCTTCCTGGTATGAGCAGAGCATATGTATCGTATCGTAAGAGCTCAAGGAGAACCTGCCAAGTACAAGTTAAAAGCTATCTTCCACACTTAGAACACTAAACAAATCTTAAAGATAAATTTTGGTGACGCCTCATGTTAAAGATAAACTAATGCAAGCAAAGGAAAAAGAAATAGCAGTGAGCTTTATTTGATCTTTGTTTTTTGAATCTTGCCAAAAAAAGGGAAAAGTAAGCTCAAGGAGCAGGCTTTCATCTTTCTGCTGTCCTTCCCCACACAAGCACTGGGATGGTGGGCAGTGCTCCCGCCCCAGAAGCACCACGGGAAGCTTCTCCCAGCCGGGGAAGTGGGAGTTCTTCTTCCCAGCAGTTCTGACTGGAAGCAGTGGTGAGACTCAGCGCTTTGAAGCACATGAGACTATAGCTTACGGGTCAAGGGGTTCTCGTGCAGCAACGCTGACGCACTGCGTTCCTTTACACCCTTCCACATAAAAGACAGACTTCAGCACAGAGATCAAAACGGGGTCAGAAACTTCATGTTCAAAGTAAACTTGCATAAGTAGGCATGGGGAACAAACACCTATATTGCTTGACGTGTGGGAGAAGATTTCTAAGCTCAGTGAAGACTGTTAAACTTCTGAGGGAGTCAGAAGAAGTCAGGCAGAGAAGACCGAGCCACTGCACTTTAGAAAGACACACGCTGCTCCCAGCGCTTTCATTTGATCCGCCTCTGAAAGGCAGGTTCTTAAATAAATGCCTTCTCTGAAGTTGTCACTCGCTCCTTTAGGAAGCAGGTGGTTGTGGGAGAAGGAAAAGGGTTCCCTCCTTCAAAGGAACCCTGACACCAGCTGGTGCGAATTCTGAGGTTAATTATTAAGGCTGACTCTGCCTTCCTCGCAAACGGAGTTCTAGTTAAACTATAGCCTCAATGCTGGCTTCTTCCTGTACTGACCTGTCGAAGGAGCTAACAAGTGTCTTTCCAAACAGTGTCTGCCAGACACACGTAAGTCTCCAAGCCACGTGGGACGTGCGGCACGTGAGCTAAGCTGGGTGACAGCTAAGCCTCATGCCACAGGTTGGGAAGAGCCTCACTTACCAGAGAAAGGCATTTCCACTGCCAATATTCAGCTACTCACTCCTGCTGCTTTGAAACATACCAAGTTAAGCAGTCCTGCCAAACCGCGTCATTCCCACATGGAGGGCAAGTCTGTGCTTAACAGAAAGTCTTGAGGGAACGACCTTTGTGTTTACAATGCCCTTTCGGACTGACACCCAGCAGAGTTCTAGGAGGATGTCATCTCAGCTGACACGGGTGTGAAGGGTTTGGACCACCTAAGGGAGGCCGAAGGAGCACTAAGCACACGGGTTCCTGGGCCCCCGCCCACATTCTCCACAAGCAGACCTCTCCCTGCGGACATTATGTGCGTGCGTACGAGGGACAGAGCCGCACCGGGACACACACTTCCCACTCTCTCTTCTGAGGTCACGCCCCGGGGAGAGAGAGGAGACGCTGGGAAGACCTCCTAAAAACCAGTTTATACTGTGTCTGTTCTCTGGGTCCCTTTAAAATCATAATGATTACTCAAAGACAGTTTCCCCAGGACTAAAGTTAATTTGTCAAAACACACGTATAAAAAGAAAACTTGTAAATACATCTAGATTCCGTAGATTAGGATTTTTTTACTGTATTAACAAAAATAAATCATATAAAACTAAAAGACAGACTGATGCCTATCTATAAATCTGGACTAATGGAGACGATTTCTGGCTGCTGGTCCCTGTCCAGTGTGAGCATCAGAAGAGTGCAGACAAGCACAGCAGGCGTGAGCCCGAGGGGGACTAATGCCCCACAAGGCACCCACAGTAGGGGCTGCAGCTGTCCACCTCTGGGGAACTCTATGCATGCCCCATCTGGACGCCATCGCAGGCCTGTGAGGTCACCGTGCCCATCACGGGGGCTTCCACCAGCTCGTGTGCTGGGGCCCACCACAGACAGAGAGTATACACCACTTAACAGTGGACTCCAAGCCGTGAGGCTCTGCACCTTCACACCGCTGGACTTCTGCTGCACTGGATATGGTGACAGTCTCCTTCTCGCCCCACACAACTCAAGTTCACTCCTTATAAGCTCCTCTTGCACAGATTTCTCTGAGCATACTGTCCATTTTAATTCTCTATGTGTTACCTGAAAAACACGGTCTTCCTGAATTTAATCAGAGCTTAATTGAATTGGACAGCTGACACTGTAGAAACCAAGTATGAAAGATGAATAACTGAATATCTTAACTGTCTTCTAGGGATTGTGTACCTGATAGAAATTCAGTCTAAATGCTCTGAAGACAAAGTTAGCTTCAGAGGTTAAACCAGTGGTAGTGTGAGGGAGGGGAATGAGGAGCAAGTCGTGTCGTATTCCAGTACAGACTCTCAACGTGGGATGCGATGATGATGTGCATGCATAATGTACCAATAAAGACTTGAATAAAAAACGACAGTGGTAGTGAATGTATGGCATGCATGTTATTTGTTTTCTTTTAAGACAAAAGATGGTAATGTATGAGCTGCTTTTTCTAAACTAAAACCTCGGTATTCATGTTTAATTGAAGTGTTGGGATTTTGTGGTAAATAAGTGTTGGGATTTTGGGATGGCAGTGTGGGAGTTTGTCTCTAAGAGTCACTGGGTTAGGATTTACAGACCCAGCTTCCAAAATTTATCAGTTCAGCCACTGGCATAAAATTTGCTAATATGAGAGAAATACAGGGCTTTTACTCTTTACTACCTATAGTTGTGTGCCATTTGAATTCTTTAAAAGCAAGCACTACTTCACCACTCCTAAAACTGAGCACTTTAAAAACTTTGAAAATTCAAATTATTTAAAAAATAAAAATTTTCAAGAAAAAAACTGGAGACTGTTAATAGCTGTGGGTTATAGCTGTATGAATGGTTTTGTGGTACAAAGCATAAGATACAAACTATTAATAACTGATTGGCATTGGTCCTACAATAAAAAATTAATAAAAATCTTGACTCATAAAAGAAAATTAAAAGCTTTATGAGCAAGAATAGACTAACACTCTTCACTCCTATTCTACTGCATAGTTTATATTTATCTATCTAGGCAAATATCTACCCTTAAATCAATCCTGTGTTTTGGGTTATCACTTTCTAATCTACTAGGTAACTTTTCTTCTCCCAAAGTTCACTTCTAAAGTTTTCTACTTATAAAATAATAATATTGTACTTGCTTCCTCTTAAAGGCTGTTGGGTCTTGTGATTCAATGAATATAAGAACATAACAAAACTAAGAATAGAAGAAAAAGTCCATCCCGAACCACTCACACTCTCCGGCCCGATGGGGGAGCAGTGGAGGGCGGAG
>PVIR01004265.1:50081-80779 GCA_004026965.1 Petromus typicus | reverse complement strand
ACAGGGTCTCGCTTTGTGGTTCAGGCTGGCCCTGAGCTCAGCCTCAAACTCACATCACAATCCTCCTGCCTCTGCCTCCCAAGTGCTGGGATTACAGGCGTGAGCCACCACGCCCGGCACTGTGGTATGTGGTACTGGTTGCTGCTGGGTGTGGATCTCCACACCCAGTATTGTTATGTGGTTACCGGGGAATCGAACCTGGGCCCTTGCGCCTGCGAGACAGGCGCCGGAACCACTGAGCTAACTCCCCGGCCCTGAACTTCTAAATTAAAAATTGACATAAATTATATGCCAAGAAATTATCAAAATGTATTTAAGTGAAATAAATTAAATCCACAATTGTGTCTCAGTTTCTCTTATGTGACAAATCAGAATATAAATAAAGAACAAAATAAAGGATAGATTATAAGCAGTAAGAAGATAGATCTTTCTGAAATAAGAAGGGGAACAAAAGGTGGGAGGAGGAGGGGAGGAATGGACAGCGAAGGGATGGAAAAGGAAAAAGAATTGAAGAAAAATAACCAAGAGCAAACAGACCTTTTGCAAGTGAGAAAGGGCCCAGGAGTTGGAGCAGGGAGAGAGATGAGAGGCCAGAGACAAAAACAAAGAGAAGATGGGGGCCGGGGAATTAGCTCAGTGGTTCCGGCGCCTGTCTTGCAAGCGCAAGGACCCGGGTTCAATCCCCGGCAACCACATACCTTACTGGGTGTGGAGATTCACGCCCAACAGCAACCAGTACCACATACCACAGTGCCGGGCGTGGTGGCTCACGCCTGTAATCCCAGCACCCCGGGAGGCAGAGGCAGGAGGATCGCTATGATGTGAGTTTGAGGCTGAGCTCAGGGCCAGCCTGAACCACAAAGTGAGACCCTGTCTCAAAAAATCTAAAAAAAAAAAATAAATAAAAAAATAAAGAGTGCTGTGTCACACGCATGTACTAATTCAGTAATATGTGTAAAATATATGTATACTTCAAACATGTGCAGATAAAAATAAATAATAAAAGTAGAAAAGCCAAACCCAAAGAATGTTTAAGAAAATGCATACTCAGGTACTCATAAATATAGATATGTTTTGCCATTAAAATCATTATATATAATCAGAAGCACAGCTCAAGTGTACGATAATGAGTTCTATTGTTTACAAGGATGCAAACAATAAAGGACAAGAAGATTTACAAAAGTTTACTTGTCTATTTGAAGTTACAGTGTCATATAATAGATGCACACCAGCTGGGTTTTTCTTTTTTTTTTTTTTTTTTAACCATTTAGGTATTTCAGTTGATGACACTTTAATGATTTTTACCAGGAAAAGATAACCTTTAAAATATTACATATAAGGGCCAGCCTGAACCACAAAAAGTGAGACCCTGTCTCAAAAAAACCCTAAAATAAAATAAAATATTACATATGCATGCATGGTCTTGCACACATATGAGCCATCCCTGTTACATCTTGGTTTTCACTCTCCTTACTTTCTTCTACACCTGAGTGTGAAAGTGAAAAGAGTTTTAATCCCACTGCCTACTTCCAATCATGGTGGAAAGAGAAACTGTTTAAAGGGAACAGGCCGATATTAGAATCTACCACACTATAAAAAATTCTGAACAAAACTATGCCTCCGCAGTATTACCAAACTTAAAGTTTATAGACTTATATTCCACCCTGTTAACAATGCCTTTCAGTAAGTACATACAATTTGAACAAAAAACAATAAGAGATGATATAACATGCTGCACATGCATTATGAGAAAATTCACATTCTCCCTTTCACTTCTGCAGTGTAGTCTATTATTATTGTATCTATTTGTGCCAATCAGAGCCATTTATTCAAAAGCAACAATATCGATGGAAGTGAGCATGTGCTAACCTGCAGAGATGTGAATCATTCTGCACGCAGATAACAACTGAGATAATGCATAGTTAATATTCAGGATCCATTTGGGGAAAAAGAAATAAGCTCCTTGCAGGACATAAATTCATAAAGCTTACTTCTAAATTCCAGAATAAAACCAAAGACTAGACCTTGTTTTTGAAAATAATCAGAAATTATTTAGGTCACCTAGATGTCAGACAAAAATATATCGGGAGTCCCCAGAAACACTGAGCACAAACCTAGAAAATGGAGACAGTATCTTGCAAGAAATCATTTTAATGGGTTTATAAAAGCTCATGTCTCCAAGGGAGTTTTTTGTTTTCCTCAGGAAAATGTCATAGAAATATATGCCTCAGACTGTTCATGAACAGTAGATATTAACAGTTTTCCTTACCCAGATCCTTTGGTCGATTGGTTGAAAGTCTGTGTATCATAGTTTGTTACTACATGAAGTCAGACAGATATACATATATGCATTTGTTAATCATACAATATCATATGCTAACTTGCTTAGAAATATCATTATAGGGCCAGAGATTTAGCTCAGTGGTTCTGGAGCCTGTATTGCAAGCTCAAGGACCCGGGTTCGATCCCCGATAACCACATACAATACTGGGCATGGAGACTCACGCCCAGCAGCTATCAGTACCACATACCACAGTGCTGGGCATGGTGGCCCACTCCTGTGATCCCTGCACTCAGGAGGCAGAGGCAGAAGGATTGCTGTAATGTGAGTTTGAGGCTGAGCTCAGGGCTAGCCTGAACCACAAAGGGAGACCCTGTCTCAAAAAAAAAAAAAAAAAAAAAAAAAAAAAAAGAAAGAAATATCTTTATAAGAATCTTTAGGTAGTAGTTCAATAAAAGTTTCTTGGAGAAAATATATACATGTTTTGAAATTAACCACATCTTTAAATAAATCTATAGCTGAAATTCATGTATTGAAATTTCCTTTTCTGCTTGCTCTCTTAATAGAGTCAAGAACTTGAATTACATAAAGAAATGTAAAAGCAAGTATCTGTATTGAATGGAAATATGTCGACTAGTCTCCTTAAATAATAAAACAAAATAAAGGAGAGAAGGATGAAGAGACCTGCTTACTAGTCTTATGGCTTGAATGTATTTTCAAAGAGCCTTAATTGAAAGACTTTTCTCCTTGACATTTATAAGAAAAGAAATTAGCTCCATAACCTTGTGGTTAAGTCTTAGGAACTTAGATAAGTGTAATTTGATACTTCTTCCAAACATTTATTAGGTATGTAAAAACTTCACTCTTTTTTTTGCCATCAAAAACATTTTGGTATTAATATCTCCCCTGATGACACAGTGAATGGCTTGGTCAGACTGTGTGAAGTCATTGTCACACAGACTAACACACACTTCAGATCTCCATAAATAGTTGCTCAAAGTGTTGTTAATGAAGTTCACTTCTAGGTGAGGTATGCACTCAATAAGACTTGGTTTTGTGCCCCACCATTTTTCGGTCCCCTTTCTACCTCTGAATCCATTTCTCTTCTTCACATTCATTTCAAGGACCTGGATCTCAGTCTCTTATCTTAAAAGTCACTCCTTGCTTTATTTTATTGTTGTTGTTTGTTCTGAGTCACACTGGCTATGTCTCGTAAGATGGAGTAGATAAGAAGCAATAACAAATGAGAACTTACAAACACAAGTTATTAATGCTGCCATAAGGAAATGGATTTATACTAAAGCTTAACTTTCTAATGATAATATTCATGCTTGGCATGATCAGACAGGTACACTTCCTGGCAAGAGATGCTGCTGCTATACTTAAATATCTACTAAATTATAAAAACGCTAAGCCACTTCTTTTAGCTAGATAGTAAGTTTTTACTCTAAAGGCTTTGCTTGAGATTTGCTTTTTTACACCTTATCTGCTATTATTCAGATCTTAATGAAATATCAAAACTGTTCAAGTGGAAGACAAAGACTTTCAGCCCATTTGCATCTTTTACAAATTATACTGTATCAGAGTTTCCAGACATAACGCCTTTCTTCCTAAGATATCATATTTACTAAGCTATCACTAGTCTCTACTTTGCATCTTTCATTATTTGCTCTTCCTCTATGAAACATGCACATGAGGGATTTCCTCAAGTTCCCTGTGAGTCTTTGTTTCTTCACAGAAACCTCCACAATACCAAACTGAAACCTGTAACATAGCATTTTACTGTCATAGTCACTTTCGTAGTCAATGAGACACAAAGTGAGACACCTACAACTTTGAGGGGCAGAAATTAATTTTGGTTCAGAGTTTATAGAGGTTTCAGTTCGTAGTGACTTGAAGGCGCAGCGGCACGGGAGAGGGTCACAGCAGAGAACCGGCTGTTTACATCATAGTGTCTAGGAGGAAAGAGAGTGACTCCGGCTCTCAGCCACACCGCGGCGCTTCTTCCAGCCAGGCCCACTCCTAACAGGAAGTTAACATTAGTGCCATATCGTCCAGTCACTTTCTAACTCTCCACCTGTGAGCACATGAGTCATCAGGGAGACATCTAGACATAAACTATACCAATTACCCTGGACTTCGCTTGATCACCCTCCTCCCCACACAGCTTATTTCTTTATCTTGTCTGTGAGTGTGTGTATTCGTTTTGCAGGAGATAGAACCCAGGGCCCTCACATAAAAATTAAACTTTTTACCATTAATCTTTATCCTTAGCTTCAGCACATGTCATTTTGAAGGTGATGGTTTAAATTATTACTATTTCTCTAATCTTAGAACTTATTTCAGGGAACTTCCATATCGATGCTTGTTGTTGAAGTACCTCTATCATCCAACTTTCCTCCTTTATAATGATCTCACAAATACTCTTAAGTAATCCACTAGAACTCATTTCATAGTTTAATTCATTAAGCCAGGATAGATAAGTTAATTCATTTAATTTTCTTTCGTGCATTTTTCCTTCTATCTCTAGCTTAGATCTGGAGATAATCATGTGATTCCTATAAGAATACAAAGATATACCTGCAAGTCACCACAAGTATCTATTATTCTTATGACTTTAAGTGTTATTTCTTTTTAATAATATGTCTTTCATATCACCAGTAGAGTATTAAAATTCTAGCTGATTTTGTTTGGAGAAATAAAGTTCAGTACTGGTATATGTATTCAAAAGATGTCCAGTAAAGAGGAAAAAAAAAATAATTTCAAAGGCATAGCATTCAACACAATAAAGGTAAGCACAATTTTAACTAACATTATTGTAGTATTTCACTATATCAAATCTCAGGAGGAAAAGAGGATTGAAAAGAATTGAAATGTGCTATGTATATGTACCAGCTTCCAATGAGAAATGTTACATAATGTGCTGAAAATGTATTACTAATAAAATTTTTTCAAATTGAATAGTTATAATAATGTTGTTCAAACACTATCTTGATGTTAATGATGAAATTGTGAACAAAATAGAGAAAATATCATTGCTTCAAAGGAGCACGCATCCCAGACAATGCTAGACAATAAATAATTTATGTGGGAGTGCAGATTCTTACAACCACTGTGGAGGACAATTTGGAGATTTCTCAAAAAACTAGGTTTAGAGATTCCATTTAACTTTGCTATTCCTCTGCTAGGTATAAAAAATAATTTAGTATAGAGGATGAAAATTGATATTAGTGGAGAAAAAAGAAGAAAAGATGGCCAGGAGATCTACAGTAATGGATGGGTCAGAGTAGGTGTTATTTCATAATACAACAAGAAAAAAGAGTATGGAAAAATTCTAAAGTCAGAATAGATCCTGTGTACTGATCAAATAAAAGGGATTGATATAGATAAAGCAGAAAAAACAGGGAAGTATGATTATCAAATAGCATGTAAAAATTTAATATCTGTAGCATTCTTCTCTAATATTAGACAAAACTCTAAGATAGACAAATATGGTTAAATATATGAGCTAATGACTACTATTCCAAACATAGTTCTGATTTCTTTAGTTTTGTCATTTTGGCAACTTACACGATTGTAATATCTGACATATGAAATAAATAATGAATCATGGAATATTTCTTTGTGCTATGTTCTCATAATAAACAACCTCATATTTCATTAGACTATCAAATAGAAACATTCATATCTCTTCTATTTGGGACAACAGGTCAACCTGCCTAGAAGTAAAGTAGTACATGCTGATCATGTACTGTTTGTAAAGTCCAAGGTAAATGATATAAATAAAATGTCTATGCTTCTTTCTACATACTGCACATGTTCTGTGTACTCCTAGACCACTGACCAATGAAAGTCATGTGGTCAAGCACGATTTCAACTGAGCAAAGAGGTATAATCATGTTTTAAGGTGCATGTAATAGGATCCTTTCAAATGAAGAAAAAAATACATTATTGCAATATAAATTATTACTTTCACAGATGTATGTTCTTAAACATACATTTCTAATGGTTTTCCATGCTTTCTTTCAGAAGTTTATATTTTTATTAACATAGAAGTTCTATTCTTCAAGCACATTCAAATAGGATCAATCTAGTATTCCAAATTTTATAGGGCTTCACAAATTCATTCATAAAATGCATTCCAATTGTGCTATAAATTCAGAATTTAGAATATTTGTATTTCTAAATATCTTGACAAATATTTGTTTTAATCAAAAATTTAAGGAATAAGTTCACTCCAAAATGAAATAATGCATTAAATTTTGTGGCTATCAATGCTTCTCATATGGAAGTAGTTACTCTTGTAGAAGTTTACTACTTGAGCAACCAAGAGTTGACTTACTGTGTGTCTCATTTGGACCTGAAGGATAAAGAAGGAATTAAAGAAGCTATATCTGGAAATGAAATCTATGAATAAAAAAATAATATATGAAAGTTTTATTAGAATTTAGAAAATTAGTAGTTCAATTTTACCTTTTCTCTTTCATTCCCCTGGGGAAAACTCAACATGCACTTTGAGTTGTAAACATAATCCTTAAAGTGTAAATTTCTAAGCAGAGCATGGCAAAATAAATGAATGGATTCCATTAGAGTTGTTGGAGTTAAATCCTTTTATTTTTTCTTCCATTTGCTTCAGAAATGAAGCCTTAAGCAAGTTTTGTAAATGGCAAGAGTAATAACAGTTTTGTCATGAACCTATGGCTCTTAACGTTAATGTACTAATTCATTAAAGTAACTCTTTTTTCTGACTGAAGTCATTTTCTAAATGGTTTCTAGGCCAAGTTTTCTAACATAATGAAATAGATTTTTTTCTTTACATGCATCTATTTACGTGATACACACTCTTTATCAAATATTCTTTAGAATTTATGACTTTTTACTTAATAAGGTTATACATCATGACAAAATTAAGCTAAATGTGAGAGAAATTAGTGTGCTGTAGATTCTGAGATGCTGACTAAATTTAATAACTACCATTGGGATCAGCAATCTGTGGGGTGCGTGCTGGTTTCTCTTATGCTATTTTTAATTAATATTCCATTGGTTCACACTTTATCTATAGCTTCTCTATTAATGTGACCGTATCAGAAGCCAGAGACAAGAAAAGAAAGGAAAGGAAATGATGTCCAGTTCAACTGGGACAAATTGCTATAGTTGATACAGTAATTTTACATTCAATCGTCATTATTTTCATTTCCCCCTTGAATCCTCCCACCCCACAAAATAAAAAATTCAGCCTTTATAATAGACTTCTAGCAGTGGAGGAAGCAATAAAAACCAGAACAATCATTCATAGCCTTTCTATCTTTGTCCACATTCTAATCTATTTGCTCTGATTTAATATTTATTTTTTCACTGAGTTCCATTTCGAACTATCTTCATTACCTATTTTTTAACAGTTAACTAACACTATCATTCTGTTACTTATTTCTACGATCTGGACCTAAAACGTTCTCCAAAGAACCAAATGTTTACTTCCAGACTTTAGCACTTTTGGAAGGTAGTAGAATGTGTAAAAGGTGGGACTACTTTGGAAGATAAGTTAATTGAACTGTGTAGTTAAGATGACTAGTTTCTCTTTCTTTCTCTTTCTCATGTTTCCCAATTTGCATATGATGAACAAGACCCTTCCGCCGCGTGACCCAACTATCATGTGTGCCTCCACAATGCGCTGCCATAGTCTGAGCATCAGGGAAAAGTGACCATGGTTTGAAACCTCTGAAATGAGGAGCTATAATAAAACTTATCTTTTAAAGTTGTCTTAAACTGATTATGCCTTGTAATTTTCACAGTAAGAAAAAGCTTACACATCCATGAACATAAATCACTCACACTTGAGTTACAAAAACCTCTAAGACAAAAACAGTTTTAAAAATATCATTTCTGTGTTCTTAGTTATTTTAAAGTGCAACAATGCGTACTACATGTGTGAACTTCCTTCACATTTCGTATGTAGAATCATGTATTCAGAAGTTGAGCTTCTGGAAGAGAATGGGGTCACGGACCATTTTAAGTGACCCGGTGCTAACAGGTGAAGCCTTGTTACATGCCAGTCGGTGCAAGAGCTACTAGAGGAGGGCCTCTCCCTCCTCAGGGCCTCCTTTCATTCTCACCTCTGCTGCGGTGATGTGAACAGTTTTCCTCCGCATGGATCTGTCCACAATGGCATTTCTGCGTTCAGCTCACTATCCATGGGCTGAAACTTCTGAAACTGTACACTACACCACTTCTCAGTGTTTGGATCATGTCTCAGAAGCAGGAGTGTGACTGAGAGACCAAATAGTCTTTCAAATGTAGTATGGCGAGAACTGCACATCATTACCATAGAACTGTTTGGTAAGGTCTCTCTTTTAGGGTTTGTCTGATGTTTTTCTCTTGATCAAACTGGAGTTATGCAATATAAATAAGAAGGTAGAGAAATAAAGCACAATTTTCATCAAATTATATTTTGTTAATGTCAGTTTTGATGTTGACCTCAGGTAGATTTTATCATGATTATTACTTTAAACTTACTCATTTTTGTCCTTTTCTTATGCTATATTCTTTGGGGAAAAAAATCACAGTTTAAAAATCTGTACATGATGGAATGGGAATATAGAAAATATCTACACAAGTTATTTGAAATCATTCTTTTCTTTTTTTTTCTTCTCTTATTTATTCACTCATTTATATCTGTGTAAGTCCTTAGATATATATTTAATTTGAGTTGAATAGAATGCAGTAGTATTCTATGTATTTTATTATTCAGATTTTCTCAGGTTTGGTCAAGGGAACTCTTATAGTTGGCTTGTGTGTCATGTGGATGTACTTCCATTCTTTTGATTTTGATTTTGCTTTGCTTCAACACAATTTCTTTGCTTTGAAGATGATGCTGTTTCATCTTGAATATTTTTATTCAGTTCTAGAATTTGACATTTTACAGGACAATTCTATTAGAAATCAAAACCTGACTTTTTCCTATCTGCAATCATTGAAAAATCTTTGCCCAAGTGAAGATGATATTTCATGTAAACTTTTACATAATGATAGTATTTAATGCATAGTGTTGGACAAAGTTTCAAGCATTTCATTGTTTCTTTGAATGCCCCAAATAACTGTTTCAATCCTTTCTCATTTTAATTTTATTTTAAATTAACAACTACTTTCTTCTTATATTTAGAAACTTATTTCTGAAATTCTGAATGCGTTCCCTAAAAATTCAAGAAATATGTGGATATTAGTCACTATTCTGTTTATACTTTATTATTCTGCATTGTAATTTTACACATTTAAATCCATTGCCCAAAAGTAGTGAATAGATTGCAAGAGTTTGAAAATATATTTGTATTTTGTATTCCAAATCTTTTCATAATTCATCCTTGCAATGTATTTGAATGAATGCATGTCTACTCTTCCCTGAGATACATTTATCATGTTAATGTTTCATTGTAATAATTTATACTTTGGTTCACATAAAAGATATTTCATGATTGCTGAGTGAATGAGAGAGTGTAGCCTCACAAAATGGGTCTTACATTATTAATAGGGATGGAATATGAATTATTTCTCAAATAGAAAGTTAACAATGAAAAACAAGGTCTCATTCATCTAGCTCTGTGTGCTAAGGATTTGCTTCTCTAAGTAGTGTGTGATCCTTCTATCATTTCTAATTGTCTCAAAGGTCCATAGAAATTGATTTTGCTTTGTTTTCTTTTGGACAAAAATGATATAATAAATGTAAAACTAGTTTTCCTATATGATATTATGAAGTAAATGAAAAGATATTTGAAATAAAAGGCTAAAAAGACAAATTGAAAAGATGTATGTGTGTTAGAACAGAGATATGTTGTTCTAGGACTTTCATATAAGATTTTCTGTCCAAATAATAAAATAAAAGTGTTTTCAGTGTGTTATAATTGCTTAAAATTCATCAGAGAAAAATATAATTATTTCTCTGGGAGCAAATTCTTTTAATTTTAAAAATGATGAACTAAATTCCCCCCAAATTGTGCTAAAATCTGCAAATGCAAATATTGAATTTTAAAAATATTCACATGAAGAGCTCCTTTTAGGTGCAACTGCACCAGTCCAAGCTTGCTTTAAAATATCAGAAAAATAGACAATCTTGTCAATTGGATGTTTAACTATGTAGGAAAGAATGTTTTATTCACTATTCTTCTTTGAGGGCATTGATTTCATAATTATCCTTGAGTTTATTAAATATAAACATAGAATAGTGCATCAAATTTATTTTAAATAAGTTTTCATATAGAAATAATAGTGTTTGGAATTGAACACTATTCTTACCTTTATTAAGTGGAAGTTTAAGAAAAGGAAGTATTGCTCAGTCATAAAGAATAATAAGATTGAGGCATTCATACTCAAATGAATGTACCTTCAGGACATCCTCATAAGTGAAATAAATAGGTCACAAAAGTCTAACTATCATATCTTTTCTCTGGTATGAGAAAATGAAGATGCAAATGAGTTCTAGTATATAAGGTAGATATTGTGAAGTAGAAAATGTTTAAATAGAAATAGGGTGTAAGGGTAAATAATGAGAGGAAAATAGTACAATGGTCATAAAAAAGGAAGCAAAGCTATGTATTTGGGGGTGGGGGCATGTAAGGTGGGTAGGAGAATGGAAAAAAATGAAAATCAAGTCGTGTCATATACTGGTATAAATTCTCAATGTTAAATGTGATGATGATATGTATATATAATGTACCAGTAAAGAAGAATTTAAAAAAAGTATATTCACATATACAGTAGTTATTGTATCCATGACATTTTTTGAAATAAGGACGAATTACGTCATGCAAAGAAATTATTTTGACAGGAAATAAATGATAGATAAACTAATATGGGTTTCAATTACATTTAGACATTAATTTTCTCTTATTACAAGTTTTCATAGCATAGACAAATGAAGCATAGAAGGTAAACAAATTGTAGCCTGTCACTAGTAGCTCTGATGCATTTCAAAGTACTCTCAGGTTAAATCTGTAGAAGAAATAAAATTAGTGACTTGGAAACTTTATGCCTTTTTTTGGCTTCTAACTTAATAAACCAGCAAGACACCTAGATTTCCCTTTATGGTTGTGTCTTAGTTACTTTTCTCGTTGCTGAGACCAAATACGTGACCACCCACAGCTAAAGATGAAAGCTTGATTTGGCTCACAGTTTGTACTAGTTTCAGTCCATCGTCAGTTGGCTGTAAGGCAGGATGGCTTGCAGAGAGAAAACAGCTCTTGGAGAGCAGAAGGCAATGAAAGCCACAAGGGAGAAGACAAGCCTCTTTCTGTCCCTTATATTGTATACAGGCTTCTGACATTAGGGTGGCACCAAAGCAAGCCATGGACTGATTTAGGAATCACACACCTTTAATGACAGTGCTACATACTCCCACATTCAGCCACTTCCTAAAAGGCCACACTTAGGATCACATGAGGCCTCCCGGACATCTTGACCAAAACCAGAGCAGTTTGCATTATAGATACTGCATCTCTGTAATGTTAATTTCTTTGTAACCCACCTTGATTTATTTGTAATCTGCTAGCTGGTACACATATAATAAATATCTCTTGGGTTGCACTTCACCTTATACTATTATTGATTTTAGCAAAAATTTGATCTAATAAAATTCCATAATACATTACAATAATATTTCATTAAATTCTTGTTAAGTTCTATGCCTAAACACTTTAATAAATTTAACCATCTTAAGGATTAAGATATCTAACCTTACATATTTTAGATATTATTCATTGCAAAGTCACTGCTGCTCAGTCCTGAGAAGCTTTCTTGTTTTAAGACATTTTGAAATCATGGATAGATTTAAAACTCAGAGAAAACCAATAAATAAATGTAATACATAAAATTGCCTCTTGTCAGTGTGCTCAGGGTATTTTAGTATTTCATTTGTTATATCTTTCACTGAATTGTAGAAATCTAGTTTACGAATCATTACATTGACATTATGAAACTTCAACTCATTTTATCATGCATTAAGAAGAAACTAAGTCTTAAAATGAATTCAAAAATGTATTTATGTCAGTGTCTCTAACAGAAGTGACAGGGCATGTAATTTTGCAAATACTTCAGTTGCTGAAAGTAAGCCAATCATAAGTCAATCAGCAATTCATTGAGCTTATTTTTTCTGAGTCCATCATGCAGCATGAGATAATACAATTTTTTTCTCTCACACATAAACACGCATGTTTCTCTCACATATATGTATGTTTCACCTATGATTTTTCATTAGATATTTTTTCAGTTGTGATGAGTTTAATGTGGAATTCAATCAGGTCCATCTCCAGTCTCTGTTTGACTATGTAACCTACAGAAAATCTGTGGATTATTTGTTATTATTTGTTGACATTTCTATCCAAAACAGAAAACATATTTTTAAAAATAGAAATTTTTAAAATAGAAATTTTCTATCAATCATACTGAGCTACAATAATAAAATAATATTTTACAATATATGATTTAGGTTAATGTGTTTTTATTTATCATACATAATGTCAAAATATCATGCCTTACCCTGGGCACGGTGTGGCAGAAAACACACCTGGAATGACAAATAACACCTACATAGGATTGTCATAATGGTCTGGTCTAGACAATGTTTCCAACTATAAAATTTTAAAATTAAGGGTGGAAACTCCCATGCTTCCCTAATCACTGAATATAAGGCCTGGTTTGGGTTGCATTTTTCTTGCCATTTTACTTTTTGAGTTTGAAGTATTTATACTTTGTGATATGTTAATATAAAGGTTGTATAGTTAATTTTTAGTTATATATTGTGAATATAACAAATCTTCTTGTTATGTAGCTATCTTCTATTTATATATAGCATAGTTAAACATATAGCATACTTTTTCAGCAGTATATTATACCTAATGTTTACTTCTAAAATATTATTACTTTATCATTATTTGATAACTTTTCCTTTACTTTATTTTAAAGGATCTAAATTCTTAGATATCAATAATTAGCTATTAGTCTTTGAAACTATTAAAATCATTTATATATTTATTCTATAATTTCTTCCCTCAAAATTTACTTTATCTTTTATGTTGTTTGTTAAAGCAAAATTGAAACAAAGAAAAACAGGTTTTTTTATTTTCTGGTTATGAAAATATTTAGAATACATAATAGAGGATATGGTCCATTTTAGTTAAAATATCATTTAATTCTTATGCCCCAGGAACCAGAGGATATCGTGTTAAATATAGATTCTCTTCTTTGAAATAGGTCTGAAGTTTCTGTGGGCTTAACAAGCATCAATCTGCGGGTGACATTGCTATTCCAAAGAATAATCTCTGTATAGAAAAGATTTAACATGCAGTTTGTGGCTTTCCAATCCCATTTTAGATAATCTCTTAATATGCTTTTACTTTAAAACTTTGAAAAATATTAAATAAAAAGCATAATTTACCAAAATTTAGAGAATGCAGCAAAATCAATCATAAGAAAAAAATTTTATTGCAGAAAATGAAAGTGTCAAAACAGAAGAAATCACTGATACAAACAAAACATCGTTACACTTCAAAGAACTAGGAAAAAACAATTTGGGCCAAGAGTTAACAGAATGAAGGAGAAAATAATAATTGCAGGAGGAATAAACAGAAACATGCATTAGAAACAGAAATTACCTCAAAAAATGCAAAACTTTGTCACTTGTTTTGCTTGATTCATGTAATTCAAAGACTCCCTCCAGCAGAAGCCTTCAGAAGCCTGAACCCCAATAACAGTACTTGAGGGTGCAAAGTGTACGTTGTGTGTTGACTCAGCTGCACAGTTCCAATGTAGTGGGCCAGGAAGACAGAAAGAGACAAGGATGTCATGGCCTTTACTTTATTTGAAGAGGCCAGAAATTCAAATTCTTACTTCAAATCTAATGATTTTAACATGCCTCTAAAAGTAGAGTTGATGTTTAATTAAGGTGAGCATTTCAGGGCATATAAACTGTATTCTATTGTTTTGGTGGATTCTGACAAGAATTACATGAGTCAACAATGAAAGCAGTGGGAGATCAAGAAATTTAAGGGCCTTAATCAAACATCAGTAAGAGAAAGCAAGACAGCAGTAATTCTCCTTTCTCAACTCTGGTCTAGCTGTCCCTTTTGCTAGAACAACTCTATATCAAAGGTAATATTTCTTGGTTTTCTGTATTTTGAAAAATACAACAGCACTTTGGTGAATATTCTTTGCAACAGGGGCTTCCCCTTCTTGATCTGTATCTCTGCCAACTAAACTGGCCAGATATGTTTCACAGTCTCCAAAACCTGCCATCTTAATAGGAAGTTTGGAGACTTTTCAATAGATGCACAGAAGCTTTTCTATAGGCTTTTAGTCTTAAAATAAACAGCAATAAATAAATTCCTAGTTTATCTTACCAAAAATATCAGAGATTTGATGTAATTACACACAGAACTGCAAGTGAGTTTCAATGGAGACTTAAAGTAAAGCACATTAAATTTTGCTTCGTAAGCTCTTCCCAAAATGAATCACAGTGGCCTCCTGGAATGACTCCTAGTCATCACTTTCAAAGGAATTTAATGGTTGTACTAGATCTAAATCATAACTTATATGAGCATTGATACTTGCTCGCTGTATTAAGGCCTGAGTCAGCACTGGCTATGGCTGAATAAGGTCAGTTTATTTGGTGGCTTTCACCCAACTGAGAAAGGCTTGCAGCTTTCTTTGTGACTGTAATAAATGGCTCTCTTTTGGAGCCTGATGGAGGAGATTTTTTTGAACCCAGTCCTTTATTATGTTCTTGATTCTAATTTTAGATCAATGGCCGAGAGGTTTTATTGAAATGGGAAAATGAAACCTATATTTAATCAATGATAAATAATTATAGGGAACTTTCAGATTAAAGACTATTGGTATGTAAGTCAACCTGAATCTTTATTTTCAATGAGGAAAAAAGAAACATACTGCAGGTGTCTTCTCTAGTGAGTTATGGGTCTTACAGATTCCCCACAGAAGAGATGGATGGAGACTACAATTCGCACCCATGGGTTTTGTCCTAAACATTGTCATTTAGTATTTAGCCATGGCAGCATAAACAAGAACAGAAATAAAAACACCTTCTCCAGGGGAAAGAAAGCCATTTCTGTAACATATGTTTGTTTAAGATTCCCTTTAGAAAGTGTCTCTTTTGCTGGAAATTACCAGAAGCAATCAACAACCCCATAAAAACTACAGTTTAGGAGTAATCCCAGTGACCTTTTGTAAGTGAAGATTCTCCATAAAAGACAGTTAACATAAGTAATGTTTCACTTTCTTCTGCATTTAAGCTACACCCTAAACTACACACTTAGCAACTGTGTGGGTGTAAATAGCTCACATAATATGGGATGTAGAGTTCATATGGAACAGTATGGGTGTAAAATAATTATTCTACCAAATGTTGTTTGGCATCAAGATTAATATTAATTTTTATTTATGTCACTAGAAGTAATTTATGATGATGGTAATAATTTATCTGACCTTAAATAATACAAAAGTTTCCAATTGTTAGAAATAAGATAACAGGGCTGGGGATTTAGCTCAGTGGTTCCATCTTCTGCCTGGTAAATGCAAAGTCCTGAGTCCAATTCCTGGTAACCACATGCCACAGTGTGAGATGTGTGGGCTCACATCTGTAATTCTAGCACTCTGAGGGCAGAAGCTGGAGGATTGCTGTGAGTTCCAGGCTAACCTGGGCTACATAGTGAGTTCAGGGCCACTCTGCACTACAAAGGGAGAACCTGTCTTAAAAAAAACTAAAAAAAAAAAAAAGATAACAATTATCAGTGTATATTCTATGTAAGGAAGAGACAAAAATATGGATATGGAGAGCTACAAAAATAAAAGAGAAGAGCATACATAGAATGTGGTTCTAAGGTACTGTGTTTCACAGGCAACAGATGAAGACAATAGTGGTAAGTGAAAGATCATAGACGATGGTCTATTGTGCAGATATTACAGGAGATGTATAGCCAAAGTTGTACCATTGATAATGACAATGATAGAAATATAGTAGTCTTAGACTATGCCAGCTTCAGGTGTATCATGTCTAGCTTAGAGACCTTAGGTAGATTATATTTAAAGAAAGAAGAATTTGAAAATCTGAATTTTTATTGGGGTGATAGCTGTCTGAAGAGAAAGTCAGCATAACTTTTAATTTTGTCTGCTGTATGCCTGTGTCACAATATCTGTGCTTTAGAAGTCAGACAACCATGAACTTTAAATCTATCCTTTTTAACATTGTGGAGTATAAGGTCATCTGCCCCAGCAACAGAGAAGTGAAGAAGACACAGATCTGGGACAACAATAATATGAGCAAAAATGAAGAAATCTGTTAGTGAGACAAATTCTGAAAAAAAAGATTAATGCTCTAAATTGAAGAATATGGTTAGATGAATCTTATCGATAGCATTAGACATATGGGGAAGTGAGAATGTTGAAAATGTGACATTACAAATCATGTTGAGAACACGGAAGTTAGAAAAAGCGGTGAGCATTTCAAGAGCTCCTCTATTTCTAGAGAAGGCAGGAAAGAGAATTCAGTGAATGCAAAAGAACACACAGCTTGCAGTGTGGAGCAACAGGGTAGCTGCTGAATGGCCACAGAAAGCCACATAATTTAGAATCGTGGCTGGAGCTAGTGAGGACCAGGCGGTGTCTTTTCTTCAGAGCTCTGGACCAAAACCAGAAAGACTTATCTAAGGTCTTCCCATGTTTGAGAATTTGAAAATGCAAAAAGAAAGGTATAGAAAATAGCAAAATAGAATTAACATCAGCTTTCAAAAAGCATTCTATGTATTTTCTATATTTGAAACTAAATAAATAGAGATTCAAAACATGTAAAATAATCTGCTGTGTGCCATTGGATACATTATGACATCACTTCATGTTAAAATAGGCTTTCTATACATTTCAGTGTTGTCTGAATTATGTAGCATCTGTTAATTCTATCACCGGCTGAGTTAAGTGTGCACCTCAAATGCCGTTGCTATTGGAAAGAAATTTGAAACAAGTCTCCTGGCGAATCCACATTTTTTCTGAGTATTTCATCATCCTTAAACCCTCCTTTGTCTAACGTGAATGAATATGCATTTTTTTCATGCTAAAATTATAAGACATGAATTATTTTTCAAAAATGGAAATGCACATCACTAAAGAGTAAAAAGTAAGGAATTTCACACATTTGTACTTGATAAATTGACACATTTGGTTTCAAATGACACATTCATTTATTTTCCATTACTTGAATGAACAGAAACATTCTTTATTGCTTATCTGCATAGCATGAGATGATTTTTCAGAAGAATAATATGACCAATACCTTCAAACAAATATGAAATCTTTAAAAAAATAAACTTCACTTTGGGAAGAGATGCTAGTGCAACTCTTTGAATTTATTGAACAGATAACTATTTGGAGAATGAAAAGTAATTCTGACTTGATAAACAAGAGGAAGACAATGTTATCATCTTCTTTTAATATTTAATAGTCAAAAGGAGGAAATAACTTTATAGGATAAACACTCACATCACAAGTAAATAATAAGTAAATATGACCTGATTTCAGAGCAAAAAATTATAGTAGAGAAAACTGCTGGTTCTGTCTCTCAATGCTGCCTTGAATAGCAGCGCTTTAAAAATGTCTTTAAAAAATTTATTCAGTTCCTTGAATTTCATTTTCAAGTTGTTTTGCCTGTCCATGGACATTTAAACACATTTAGAGTAAAAGGTTTGTAGCTAACTTTTGCTAGTATTTAATATAACTGAATTAAATAATTAAATTGATTAATATATTACCTATTATATAATATGTATCCATAGTTATTTTTTTTAATTGGTGTCTTCTAGTTTATGTGTACATATTACACAAGCACTTTATTTTGTTTATATTGAAGAATTTTTTTGGAAATGTTTTTAAGTGGCATTGGTTATGATATTTGGATTTCTGACTAGTAGGGAGAAATGCAGGTGGTTTTGCATATTATTTTAGCATAAAAACTGACAAATTTGTCATGCACCTTTAAAGTTTTTGGTACATGTTTGAAGTTTTTCTATACTCAATAATGTCAGTGAATTGAAAGTCATTACCTCTTATCTAATATGAATGTATCTTATTTCATCTTCTAGTCTTATTACATATGTTAAAACTTTGTATACAGTGTTGAATGTGCTCTACTTTCTTTCCAGTCTGAAAGCATAAGTATTATAATGATGAAGAATCTTATAGGCACAAAGTTTTTATTGATAGCATATGTAAGTTTTAAAAAATCATTCTATTCTATCCCAAGTATCTGGAGAATTTTTATTATGAGTTAATATTGAGTTTTTTAAATTGCTTTTGCTTTATTAGATGACTATGTGATATCTCCTATAAATACATTGAATTATATTCATGGAAAACACACAGTTCAAGATTACTCCTTTTCTATATTTTTAGAATTAAAAGATTAGTGCTTCCTAAAAATAATTTGGATTTCTCCTTGATTATTGTTATTTTATTTTTCCATTCTCATCATTTCTGACACTGATGTAATTCTCACTTCGCAAAATTTGTTAGGAAGTAATTTCTCTTTTTTAATGTTATCCTGGAGGATGTGTTATATTCAACTTTAAATGTGTGAAAAAAATTTTTTTCTATCGAACCATCTGAATTTAAAAATTCTCTGATTTCAAATATTTTTACTAAAATTCAATTTTTTTCTAAAATTAAGACAATTCATTTTGTCTGTCTTGATGAACTTTCAAGATATGTGTCATTTTCAGAATTAATCCACTTCCACTACTTATTGATTTACAGATAGATAGATAGATAGATGAAAGATAGACAGTTATTCATTTGTCTTTTAGTTGTTTCTTAGCCAGAATAATGTTCACTCCTCACTACAGTTTGCATCCTAATTCTCAGAACCTATCAATATACTTCTTTTACATAGCCAAGACAGCTTTACCAATCTAAGTATCTTGAGATGGAGAGGTTTCCCTGCATAATGTATGTCAGCTCAATTTAATCAAAAGGGCCATTTTAAGAGACTGAAGAAGCTCATCAGTTAAAATCAGAGAAAATGATATGATGTCATGAGGAAGGTAAAGCAAACAAAGATGGAAGCAGTGAGCAAAGCAGTATGGAGGCATATGAGATACTATAAAAGTCAAAAAGAAGAGAAACTTTGGCTAACAGATAGTTTTAGAATCCTGGACCTGTGGAAATATATCAATTGTTATTATTTGAAGCCTGTGATGTTGACATAGCCTGAAGAGATGTAACTCCCAAATAGGCCGGATATTTGAAATGTGAGTTTCTGTTCTTTAAAACTGAAAAATGAATTACAAGAACAATAAAGATTAGGAATAGCAAGAATTTATTGAGGGAAAGACAACTCCTATCTGAGAGAGACAAGAGTGGACACCCAAAAAGTGAGTTTCTTGTTCCCCTGGCTTCTCAAAGGTGATTTATAGGACAAAACCATATGATGAGGTGAGTATTAAGTATAACAAAACTATAGTCAACTAATAAGATTACAAGAAAAGTTGCATAGGTAATCCTGACCCAATGTAATATTATAAATTGTGACAAAACTATGATCAATCAAGATTAAACAAGTATAATATTGATTAAATGTGGATCAATTGGAGAAGCAAGACATGTAGTAAGCGTACAAGGACTGAACAAGGATTTTTTGAGGGGTGGGCCAGGGATCTTGCCCTGCACATAGGTGATTGATATGTACTTAAGATGATTCACTGCTGTTCATCCCATGAGAAGCCTGCAGGTGTAGTAGTTTATCATCTTTTACAATAATGGCCTTCAGTAAATGTGTCTTAATTGTCCTCCAAGTTGGTTCCTCTATTATTTTAATTGCCAACAAGATATCTAATTAACGTACCTACCTACAATAAGGTTATAGTAATTTAGTAAGATGAGAAATTACCATTTCTTGTTTTATTTTAAATGTCTATGTAGTCTTCATAGACATTAAAAGAAAAACAGTGGAACAATAAAATAAGTGGGGCAAAGAGAACATAAATAAAATAGTAGATTCAAATTTGGCCACATGGATCATTGTATCAAAATTGATATCTAAATTTGCAGTTAAAAGGAACCAATTGAGAAAGCACTGAAAAAACAAATGGGTAGGTTTTTACTATATGCTGCTGATGAGGGAAACTTTAAATATAAACGCAGATGGGTTAAAATGATGCCATGGATGGTAAATAACACACAGTCATCCACATCAGAGGATTGCCGGCCTGTTAAATAGATAGTTAAGTGGAGTCTATGATCACAAGTATTTCCATAGATCAGCCACATACTTCTCCCTTGGGCTATGATTATTTTATATTATTATTATTATTATTATTATTATTATCATTATTATTATTATCATTATTTGAGACAGGGTCTCGCTTTGTAGTTCAGGCTGGCCCTGAGCTCAGCCTCAAACTCACATCACAGCAATCCTACCTCTGCCTCCCACGTGCTGGGATTACAGGTGTGAGCCACCCTGCCCGGCACTGTGGTATGTGGCACTGGTTGCTGCTGGGTGTGAGTCTCCACATGCCCAGTATTGTATGTGCTTATCTGGGGAATTGAACCCAGGCCCTTGCACTAGCAAACAGGTACTGGATACACTGAGCTAAATCTCCAGCCCCAGGAAATGATTATTTTAAAATAGAGAGTATCAAAGTACCTATCAGAAGCATTGTCAGGTTAACAGTTTATAAACATTTTCCAGATATTGGAAAGGAGAATGGATCTGACTATAATAATTCCATGAGAGTTAGGGAAAACCAGAAAGTGAAGTTTTTCCTTCTTTCTGTCTCTTTTTCTTTCTTTCTTTTTTCCCTTTCTTTCATTTTCTTTCTGTCTTCTAATATAAATAGAAAAGATGACTAAGTAGGAATGAAAAGAAGGAAATAATGAAGAGCTGTCAGTTAGACAAGACTCATGCAGGATCAGACCATGATATGTGTGGCATCATCTCTGGTTTAGAACCTGAGAAAATCACAGTTTAAATATAAGTCACAGTACTCAACAGTAGGCACTAATAACGTCAGGTCAATTTGTACGCATCTGTGAAAACTAGTGAGCATGGTGATCATAGTTTTAACCACAGAAGTAGATAAAAATACTCAAGTTCCAGGAAGCAGTTTGGTAGACAACAAATGTTTCAGTAATTATAAAATAAATTACATGAGAACTATGAAAAATATGAAGTAGACTTGGATTTTGTTTGTTTTGCCATTAGCAGTGTTTCTTGCTGAGCTATATATTAGCATCAATGTAAAAAGACTCCAAATCAGGAATCTAAAAATCATAGACATTTTTAGAATCATCCAAATGTTTTATAAGTGAGTGCTAAAGTAACTAGTCTACTTTCCATCGCCATAGTCCAGTCTTAGATTATCCAATCAGTATTTTAATGCACAAAGTGAGGAAGGAAGTGATGCGTTTTTCCAGATGCAGTTTAGAGACAGCCTTGCAGGATATAAAGGAATGCAACAAAAAGGCACATGTACTTGGAAACATTCTCTGCCCTACTGTGGACTAGTAATACACCATCCTCCAAAGATTCCTGGGGATATAGAGGCTGAGCACACTTTTGTCAACACCTTTGTTAAACAGCTCAATATTTTGCTATTTAAAGAGAACCTCGTTCCCTACCTTTACAGAAAATATATTGAAGCAATTCTTGCTCTTGTGAAAAGGAACATTATTACTTTATTCTTCTGATTTCACCTAGTGAAAGTGTATCATGTCAGCTCTTTTCATCCCCCAAAGAGGCTGCTATGGAAACGAGTCCTGATGCATGACAGGAGAAGAGCGAGCTGTTCTGTTCTTAAACAAAGAGAGAACATTCACATAGGATTTCCAGTTGTACCTGGAGCCAATAATAAAGCAGCTGGGAATTATACCGGATGGCAAACTTAAGGAAGACAGTGTTACAGTTCACTCTTCCTAGTTATGTTTTCTCAAGGCTCATAATTATAAATGAGCTTCAGGGTACTCACCAAGAAACTGGATTTGCACAGAGCCTGTGGGCCTTGTAAACTGGCTGCTTTTGCAAACCACTTTCATTCTTTTAGGTCAAGAAGGAAAGAAGTAATGTCTTTGTGTGATTAAATAAATGGTCCCTTTGTGATTTGAAAGAAAAGATTTGCTTTCCTACCATTGTAAAATTACATACAAATGGAGAATTAGCTTTGGGGAGAGTCTGGCTGGCTTCCAGGAGCTCCAGTTCTATGGGATTAGACTGAGCTCCTGCCTTAGAGTTAGCCCTGTGTCTCAGCTCTGCCTGTCAGGTTCCCAAGATGTCTGTCCCTTTCTGCTGTAGTGGGGTCTTGCGGTCCAATCACTGTTGTAGCTGTGCTAATGGCCAACTCCTAGAGATTACCGCAAAAAGCTCATGGTGTCGGGGAGCAGTACGTGGTACAGCTGTATTTCTTCTGATTTTGTTTCCTAGAATCCTGGAGCATTGTATCATTATTTCACTACTACAGACACACTGAAGAGCTTGTCACAATTCCAAGGAGACAAAGTAAATCTGAGAAGGCTCTGTGCCTGGTGTGGCAAAAGCTCATTATGAACTATCCAACAGCGTTGCTCTCTGCTTCCAGTTATAAGAAGCTTCAAACTAATCATACAATAAACAGGAAATTCTTCCTTTGTGTTGATATTGTAATCTTCTCCCATGCACACTTATTTCACATCAGCAGTATGCCTGTCAGACAGGGTTTAGGGCACTGAGGGTGTGGATCTGGGGAGAAAAGAGATTTCCTTACTCTCCAGGCTCTGTTTTTTGCTTGTCCTCCATGGTGTTCTGGGTAAAACAGATTCTCTCCACATGGACAAGGCTGGATGCTTAGTGCCTCCTGCCTCCGATGACTTTGGACTAGCTCGAACCCTACAGCACCTACACAGAGTTAAGCCATGCACTTTCTCACATTCAGAGCTCACATATAAATTTCAGTGAAGAAGTTGGGGAGGAACTCCAGGTTTCTCTTTCTCTTATTTTTCTTGGATCTAATCTCTGCACAGTTTTCTCCATTCCTCTCCTCTTCCTCTCACATCACAGCCTCTTCCTCAGTTCTTACCTCTACTCCACTCTCTACACATTAGCTCAGCAAGCTTGGGCCAGGAAAAAGAAAAGTCAGTCAAAAAGAGCTCATGATGGCTGACACTAAGATTGGCCTGTTTTTAAAGGCCTGAAGTCAATAGCCTTGTTTGTTTTCCTATTTTATCATTGTTGTGTTGCTAATCTAATACCACTTAGGATCTCTTGGCTGGAACCATAGCTTCTTAATTGTAAAACAAGAAATCATTTCTTTGGAAAAAATTTCTTGCCCTCAATTTTTAGAAGAATAAAAGATATCACCCCTATTAAACTTTACAACTCTTTCCCATTTTATTCTTTTTAAATCTCTGCACAACAGATGCAAATATAAAGCTTTTTTTTTCAAAAGACATATTGTAAAGATTTTGTTTAATTATTTGGAGGATAGAGGAAAGGGTATATATGGTACTTGAACACCATGATCTTGCACAGATCCTTACTTTAAAATCATCAAATAAATATTTGATAAATAATTAATTCAGTATATAAGTGGTATTTTTCAAGATTTAAAATTGCAAATAATTGTTTTTAAGTTATACTGAAGAAAAATATTTTAATATTCTTAGAGGAATTATTTATGTATATAGACTAAAAAATGTGAATATTAAATCACAGTAGCAGAAAAACATTTGAAAAGTTTCCAGAGAAAACCATTTCATACTAATGAAGGCTCATTGAATTGGAGCCTTAAAGTCATATTTCCACACTGCTATAGTATTTTTTATAAACATAATGGCCATCTTTTATTGATATGGTGTTCATTCACAGATCTAAGTTCATCGCCTAATGCTAAGTTTTAAATATGTTAATCTGTTAAATGCTGCATTTAAATTTCTTTAAGACCTATGTGATTGTGCAAGGAAAAAGGCTAAAAGATATTGTGCTTTAATAAACAAATTTGTATGAAGTCATTGAAATTGTACTATATATATATATATATATATATATATATATATATATATATGTTAAATATTTTCTGCACATGTATGAGTGTTAAACATGCATGAAGACAATGCTGGCCACCTATAAGTTTGTAATAACAAATATCACTCAATGGAATTAATTAAGAAACTGTGGTTTGTTTATGCTTCTAAGTCTGTTTATCTATAAACTGTATTATGTGAGTTAATTGCATTTATAAAATATATTTAGAGCCTTTGGAAAAAGAAAAAGAAAATAAAATTTGAAGTTAGAATAAATAGGTTTGAAATATTTTCATTTCATGATGTTGGTATGATTTTAAGTACATTTTTAAAATTTTGTGATTCTTTATGCTAAATGTGAAAATTAAATCTAATAACATTTGTGAAAGCCTAATAGAATTATTCAGAATGGTTGCATAATAAACAGTGTTCCTGAACAATGTGTATGTGTACCTATAAAATGCAAACGGTTAGTTCTCAGTATTATTTATACTGCATTCCTTTAAATGGTATATTCCATTGTCTTAGAGTAAATGTTGCATTCATAAATACAGTAGAGAAGGAAATATCATAACCATCTAGCCAGTTATACTTTTGCTTTGAATATTAAAAGTACATTAATCAAAACTAAATTGAAATATTTTTCTAAAAGCCATTTCCCTTTGAAGCATTTCATAATTATGAACAATGTTTATTATGAAAAAATTGGCATATGATATTAATTTTCAAAAGATCTATTGATTTAATCCTTGGATGTTGAGCTCTTGATTTCATCTAATTATAACAAAGTCAGAGTAGTACAAGATGTTAAGATGCTTAAATGATACTGCCACATAATTAGTGAGAAAACACTTTAAATTTGATAGTTTTATTATATAAAAGGCATAGAAATATTTAAAATTTGGAGTCTATTCTGTAGAGCATTACTCAATAAAAATGAATAGAAAATATAGTCGGTCAGTTTTTTTTAAATGAGAAAACAAATAGAATGAAAAGTGCTAAAATATTTCATTTTCTTTACTTGAACTTCATTTAATCATTTTATTTCCAATACCTTATCTCTAAAAATACAAAGGTGTTTAACTACAAGGAGGACTATTACTGTATTTCACTCAACCTGCTGATTGTATGAACCCTTGTTGCTGAAGCGTCTTTAGTAGTTTTTGTGTCAGTCAGATTTTCATTGGCAGGAAAGATGGAATACTGGTAGTTTAAAGAGGGAGATTTAATTTAGCTCACAGTTTTAGGAGTTTCCATTCAGGGTGAAGTAGCTTCAAGGTAAAAATGTCAAGACTAAAGAGCGTGGTAGAGAAATCCACTTAGTTCACAGCAGTGGAGAAGCCTGCCAAGGAAATAGTGCTGCTAAGGAGGAGCTAGGGCTGATGCTAAGGGACCCTCATGACCCCCAACCCCCACATACATACTGAAATGTGTTCCACCGGTGCCCGGCGTGGATCCCAAAGCCAATCCAAGTGGACATTCCACCTCAACTGCCATACTTCTTACATTACTCTTTTTATTTGTTACCAGTGCGTTGTTTGCTTTACATAGTCATCACCTCCACTGCAGAATCATGGAAAGGTGGACTGTATATATATGATATCTTTCCTGAGGAAGGCACTACACTCACTGTGGCTTGCAAATTTTTATATCATTCACAAAACAGAAGAGAACTGCTCTGGAAGACTCCGGTGCTGGGCACCAGTTCTACAAACTGCAAGATAGATTGCAATGTGATCGTAGAACGATTGTGTTTGAGCTTCCCCTGAGTGCATCCACTAGCTCACTGCAGGTATTACCGGAAGCACGGGAGGCAGCTGCCATTCACATTGATATGATGTTATAACTTGGTAATACTGAAACGTTTTTGTATAGTTGACTTGGAGAGTCAGCTACATGCATGAATTTTTCTCAGGAACTTACTTCCAAAGTTTGAGTTCTTACCGGAATAAAGGAAGACATCCTATTGGCATACATAGTTGAAGAAAAGAAATAGAGACTACAGACACCTTTCTTTTTGTGGGAGGTTGTCAGAACAGGACATCAATATTTTCAGCTGTGATTCTTTCCCCTAGGATTCAAATACACACCAGAAAACCAGTTCCCCTTAGAATCTAATTATTACTATAATACATTTTACTTCAAAATAATTACTTCTAAAATTTCTAAAGTAAAACTTTAAATTAATTCTCAGAATATTCTTGATAGTTATATCTATAAATGTTATATACACACAAAATTAAATTATTTTTCTAAATATTTCATTGTTGAGACTATATTATGATGATATTTATTTTACTAGGAAAGAAATCTATTTTCTTTGGCTTACCAGTGCTGCCCAGCTGACCGAAAAGTTTCTTCTAGTTATTACTGGTTCTTTCTCAGATTTTAGTGATTCATTATGAGTAATTATCCACTTTTTGGAAAACAACAGTCAAGTTTTGTCTGTGAAAAAAATATGTAATTAAGTTCTTCCTCCAAGAGGATAAAAAAATCACAGTTTTATAACTTTAACTCATAAATATGAGAAAACTCCCAATCACTAAATTTTTTTTTGTCATCCACGAAAAATGGAAGGAAAGAAATTTCTTTTGTGAGGCAGCAGTAGTGGTCAATCTATATAAAATTGAATCCCACATCTCCTGATAATTTCTTTTTCTGATCACATAGATGTGTGACTTGAGATGACAGTGAGGTCGCTGGACTCGTGGAGACAGTGGGAGGGCAGTGAACAGGAAGTGCTCCGCCAGCAAGAAACTACTTCCTAGGAGATGTCTCTTCAGTCTCAGCGGCAGGCAGCAGAGCTGAGTGAGTAGAGTTCAGCCACAAGTTAACATGAGAACATTTCTAACAGGTACAGTTAGGGGCAAATGGTTAATTCTGATGATTAAAGCAGTTGATCCTGCAAAACACCTTTCCTTCTCCCGTGAATTCATAGTTAGGAGTTTGCTATTCAATTATTAAAGAATTATTCATTTAAAACAAATAATATACTTATTAATATGATATGAATAGTTGGAATTATTTTATAACTTTCTCAGCTCATTGGCTCCTGTTTAATATATGCATACTAAGAGAATAACACTTTATCTACAGCCTATGTTTACTATTTCTGAAATACATGATAGTTCATTTTACACTATAAGGAAGACAGGAGATAGATGAAAGGAAAGAACTGACCATTTAAGGAAGCAGAGAAATCTCTTTAATTAGCTACAAGATTATAGGATACTTTCTTAAATTTTTAAAACTTCATTGTGCAAAAATGAGGAATTACGATATATGTTTAGCAAAATATACCACATGTATGAATACATTTAGAAAACCTGCAAAACTATATATTCTGAAATTATTATCTATTATTTTTTTAGATTATCTGATTGTTTAGGTGATAGAGCTCAGATATCTACAAAGTAAATAAAAACATGAGGCTACGGCACCTCAGAATATCCACAGTCAATGTAAGAAGAACCAAACTAGACTTTACTCAATTCTAAAGTGTTGTGATTTAATAGCCACAAAGTAACAAATCATTGACAATGAATCAGGAATCTATATATTATAAAAGCTTAATTGCAATTCCATTAATAAACTTTCAAAATGAATCACACTTTAAGTGTAACTTCAATTTGTCATACACATTGGCATTTAAATAGTGAACTCTTCAAAGTTTAGTTTTTCTATTCTAAGTTATGTAAGAGCTTGCTTATTATAATTAGCCCACATTATCTTTCATTACTTAATCATGGCATTACATAAAAGTTGAATATCAGAGGATAGATTCAGTTCTCTTGACTTAGAAAACTAGGAACTCATCGTTTCAAGTGTGTTTGCTCAAAAATTTGAACTACCGTTAGAAAGAACTACCATATTCACATAAGTAAGAGGTCTTCAAAATACCCCTCAGTGTTCAAACAAATTTCTCTGGATTTCAAGGAAATTATATAAAATATGTTTCAACTGATAACTTAAAAGCTGACCCAGCTCAGAGCTTGCTAATTTTGAAGGTTACAAAGGCCCAATAGTTTGCTCACTACTGCTTGTGGTTTCATTGTGGCCTGACTATTGGCCGGACAGTGTCACAACTTATTTGCAAATTGTCAGTAAAGTCATCTTCAACTCTCTTTTTGGTTATATTAATAAATAGGATACCTATCTTTAAGCAGCATTTTCAGCATTTGTAATTTTTTTTCAACTTTTGTATTCATTTTCTTTATTCAGATTATTGGTAATTTTAAATATACACACATTCAACATTGAGAATTTGTACCTGTAGGTGGTATATCTTGATTCTCAAAAAAAAAAAAGAGGGGGCAATAGGAGGCAAAGAAAAGATTTGATCATTAAAAAAAAAGTGGGAGGGAATGAAAATCAACTTTTATATTCTGAACTTCTCCCTCCTTGTTTTATAGTTCACTCATTGAAAGATACGTTTGTATTAGATTTTGCAGAAGGAAATCTAAATGCAGGGATTTCGGTGTGGTTTGAACATGTACCTCGTATGATTCGCGTGTTGGAAACGTGGTCCTTAGCGATTCTGGGAGGAGGTGAGACGTATAAAAGGTGATGTTCGGAAGGTGATCGGGTCATTGGAAGCCACACTCTGATGTTTAGGGGGGACCTCACCCACGCCAACACCAGGTTGTATGAATCTTCAGCCTTCAAAACTGTAGATTAAGTGCATCTTTTCTTTCCATCTTTTTAAAAATAGAACTTTCTTGTTTAAGCGTACAAAGAATCATGTATTTCTTATAAAATGGAAAAGGAACTTAGGATAGCAAAATTTTTAGGACACTCACAAAGTATAATACTCCTGATATTAACATTATTATTTAATAAGCTACAACTATGGCCTTCATATACTCATATGAATTATGAGAGTTTATACTTCTAATATCATTTATGGTAGTAATATTACACTCCAGAAACGTTGATTGTAGAATCAGATTGCTTATGTTCATTGCTTGGTTTCACTGTTGATTGTTTTGTGTATTTAAGTTATAAAAATTATATTTTATTATTTTCTCTTCACCGTAAAAGTGATGATAATGATAACATAGACCTTAAAAACATGACTAGACATTATTACATGTAATTCACCGGTTACATAATTTTACTTGCTAATATCTATTCAAAAATTAACTGAACAGATAATTTGGTTTTATAACTTTAAATACTTTACCTTGTGATTTGAGCTCAATATATAATTCATAAGTTAAATATAGGAGTTCAGAGATTCTCTGAAAAAAAGGATAATTGCTAATTATGAAGGGTTACTAGACATATTTTCAGTATGAAATATTTGATTATCAGGTCTCTTCTGAGTTTTCAATATCAGATGTAATCCCTCTAAAATAAGTTGAAGTCAGCCCCTTGTTTTAGAAGTGCTTTAAATATTTCACTAAAATAATTTAATGTATTGGTTTAATGGGACTCTCACAATGCAGTAGAATAAATGGGCTGTTACAGGACTATTGAAAGAATTAGGGAGCAGTGAATTTAAAGCAGTATCTCTACCTTTCCACAGACATTGTAAATGTTACCATCAATATACAGCTGCATACTAAAGCACAGAATACTAGAAAGATCACTTTTTTCTTCTTTTATGATTTAGAAATGGTAGCTATGATATGTTGAAAGAGTAAATCTTGATTTTATATAATATGAAAGAATTCACAATTGTTACAATATTTCAGTATTCCTAAATTATGTATTTCATATCAGATCCCCAAATTTGACTTTCAAAACTGTCTAAAATTATCCATACATTTTAGATGGATCTTTTGTAGTATTTCTTCTATAAAATTAATAATCATAGATTATGATGTTTTAGAAAAATAGAATGCATTAGAACTTTACTCTTACTACTAACCAGTTTATTAAATATGTACTGTGTTTGAGACTATGCTGGAAATATCGTTCATTTGGATCTTATTTAAAAGTTAACTTCAACATTATCCCCTCTAAGTTTTTCTCTGCCTCAAGAAGAACTAGAATGTTTCACTGAATGTATTTCCATTTTTCTCTATGACTTACAGTATGAAATTAGAAATAAAATAACAAATTTTAAAAAGCCTACAGAGGGGCTGGGGATATAGCTCAGTGGTTCTAGCACCTGTCTTGCAAGTGCAAGGGCCCGGGTTCGATCCCGGTAACCACATACCATACTGGGCATGGAGACTCACCCCAGTAGCAATCAGTACCATGTACCACAGTGCCGGGCGTGGTGGCTCATGCCTGTAATCCCAGCACGTGGGAGGCAGAGGCAGGAGGATTGCTGTGATGTGAGTTTGAGGCTGAGCTCAGGGCCAGCCTGAACTACAAAGTGAGACCCTGTCTCAACAAAACCTAAAAAAAAAAAAAAAAAAAAAAAAAAAAA
>PVIR01004265.1:15808-49981 GCA_004026965.1 Petromus typicus | reverse complement strand
CTAAGAGTATTTAAAGGAGGTTTCCAAAGTTCTTTTCAAGTATTTTAAAGTTGACTTGTAAGAACCGTACATATTTATGGGATATCATGTGATGTTTCAAGGAAGGTATGCATCAGATAATATTTGAATCAGGGTAAACATACCTATCTCCTCAAACTCTTATTACTTTTTTTTTTTTTTTTTTTTTTGAGAAAAGGTGTTGCTTTGAGGTTCAAGCAGGCCTTGAGCTCACTATGTAGCCCAAACTAACCTCAAACTCACAGAAGTCCTCCTGCCTCTGCCTTCCAAGTGCTGGGATTACAGGTGTGAGCCACCACACCCAGCACTGTGGTATGTGATACCTGCACTTACTTGCCAGGCAGACACCGGAGCCATTGAGCTAAATCCCTGGGCCTCTTATTACTTTTTGTAGTGATAACACTCAGAACTCTTTATTTGTCTAGCTTTTTTGAAAGATATAGTTCAGAACTATGACCTGCACTAGTCCTGCTATGCGGTAGACCACCAGAAAATCTTTCTCTTACTTGACTATAATTGAGTACATGTGAATCAGCCCCTCCCCCTCTTCCCCAGAGTTTGTCATCCTCTCAGGTCTTATGGCTTCTGTTTAGATGTCTCCTCGAAGCTCTGTAGTGGGGCTTTTTTCAAGTGGTGGCTAGATCTACAGTGCGTGAGTCTGGAATTGATTCATGGGCAATGCTAATCTCAAGGGTTCTGGGGTTGAGGCTGTGAGTGCTACCTGCTCAAAGTCTGGATAAGATAGAAGGAGAAGAAAGAGGGAGTTAAATTCCCTTTCTTTTGCTCTCTATTCTATGTCTCCATAGTCTCCCCCAAGGTGGCACGTTTATTAGTGTTGACAGGCATACACATAGGCACATCCTAATTGTCTGAGTCCAACCCCATATTAAGGTTTGCTGGTGTTATATCTTCAAGTGGTTGCAATAAACGTATACTTAAATAAATCAATCATTATACTAACACATACACAGTAGTTTCATTTCCCAAGAATCCTCTGTAGTCTAATTCTCTTTCTCCACTTTCTAACTCTGGCAAACACTAATCCTTTTAGTCTCTCCATGGTTGTATTTTCTCCAGAAAATAATATAGTTGGAACTATAATTTCCCTTTCAGATTTGCTTCTTTCACTTAGTAAGCACACTTAACATTCAGTAAGTTGTTTAATTTGTTATTGAATCATATCTTGTTAAGTAGCCACTCAAGTTTATTCCTTCATTCAGCTCCTGAAGGATATCTGGCATGATTTTAAACTATGGGAATGATGACTAAAGGTTTTTTTTTTTTTTTTTTTTTTTTTTTTTGAGACAGGGTCTCGCTTTGTGGTTCAGGCTGGCCCTGAGCTCAGCCTCAAACTCACATCACAATCCTCCTGCCTCTGCCTCCCGAGTGCTGGGATGACAGGCGTGAGCCACCACGCCCGGCACTGTGGTGTGTGGTACTGGTTGCTGCTGGGTGTGGGCCTCCACACCCAGTATTGTTATGTGGTTACCGGGGAATCGAACCCGGGTCCTTGCGCTTGCGAGACAGGCGCCGGAACCACTGAGCTAACTCCCCGGCCCCAGATGACTAGAGTTATTATAAGAACCCATAATAAGGTTTGCTATGGATGCATGCTTTAAATTTATTTATTTAGATACCAAGGAGCAGGAAAGTTGGATCACGTGGAAATTGTGTACTTGTAAGGGACCACCAAGCATTTTTCCGAAGTGGTTTTACTTTTTGGCATTGCCACCAGCAAGGAGGGTTTCCTTTGCTTCACAATCGCTCCCATATTACGCATTCTTGATGTCCTGATTTTGGTAGTGGTGTAGTGATAACAGGTCTGTATTTGCATTTCCATGATGATGTAAGATATGGAGCATCTTTTCACATACTATTTGACCATCCGTGTACCAGGTGAGATGCTTGTTAAAGTCTTGATCCGTTTTTAATTGGATTAGTTTTTTGTTACTGTGGAGTTTTAAGGTTTCTATGAGTATTTTGAATATAAATTGGTCTCTAGAAAATACTTGGTCTTTTATTGGAGGTGTCTTTTGCATGTATTATTTTCCCATAGAACTTATTTTTTATTCTGTTTTGTTACTTTTCTTAAAGTAGAAGATTTAAGTTCCAGGAAGTCTAACTCTACAATTATTTCTTTTATGGATTAAATTTTTGATGTATCTGCAAAACCATCGCTATAACTAAGATACTCTGTATTTTCCTTTCTATCACCTTGGTTTTATAGTTTTAAAATTTTATATTAATTTTGGGTTAATTTTTATACCTTCTACAAGTAGACATGGTTTTTTTCCATGCACCTGTCCCTTTGTTCCAGAACAATTTATTGAAAAGCTTTTATAAAAGCTTGATTTTCATATTAAAAATAAGATTATATGTTTTCTCTATTGCTTTTGATCTTTGAAACTCTTATTTCATTTTATTTAATGTTGTTTTTCATTAGAATAAATTTATTCAAATATTTTACTTTTTATTTTCAAATGAAACTAAAGTGAAGAAATGGTATTTTATCTGTTTCTAATATTAATGATATTTTTCTCTTAGTCTTTGCACTATTTTATCAATTTTATTGGTGTTTTTAAAAAGTTAATAGTTTATTTTCTCTTTATGCATCTACTTTTAGTTGTATTGATTTTATCTTTGTTATTATGGCTGTGTGCTTTCTTTGGAATTGTTTTAGTCATGTTATACTTAGCTTTTGGGGATGGATAGAAGCTCACTAATTTTCAGTGTCTCTTCTTTTCAATATATAGACCTAACAAATAGTAAATTAGTATTTGTACCCTATAAATATTGTATAAGTTGTTTTCTGTAACACTTATTTTGACTTTAGAGGAATCTTGAGATTTATTGAGTTGTGTATGATTTATAATTTGATTTATTATTATTATTATTATTATTATTATTATTATTATTATTATTATTGGAGATGGGGTCTCACTTGTAGTTCAGGCTGGCCCTAAACTCACTGTGTAGCAAAGACCAGCCTCAGACTCAGACAAATCCTCCTACCTCTGCCTCCCAAGTGCTGGGATTGCATACAGGCTTGAACCACCATGCCTGACCCTGGGGTATGTAGTTACTATGAATCAAACTTGAGATCTTGTGCTTGCCAGGCAGACACCAGAATGACTGAGCTAAATCCTCAGCTCTTATAATTGAATTATTTTTGAAATTATAATCCCAGTAGATTTCCACTTTAATTTTTCTTATTCAGTTTTACTTAATTATAATGAGATTGGAGAGTATATGCAGTATAATTTCATTTATATTATTCATCGTTATATTGTTATTTGCTCATACATGTGTTTAGTTAATGTGAACATTCCATAGATACTTAAAACAAATATGTATTTTCTAATTTCTTTCAAATTTTTCTGGATATTTTTTCTACTTTTTCTTCAATAACTGAAATGTACTATTAAATATTATAAAATAAATCTTCTCCTTTGTAGTTTTATTCATTTTTTATAAAATTGAAAGGTTATATTTAGAAGCATATACATTTCTATCTCATTTACTTTTCAGATAATTTAATCCTATTATTTTTATGAAATAGTTTTAATCACCTATTGTCATAGTTAAACTTTTATTTCATAATAGAAAGTGTAATAAAAAATAAAGTGATCTTCATGGACAGACCTGGATTACATCATGCTTGTTAAACAGCTCCACCCTCCCTTTATACACTGTGCTGTTGACGATGATAACTTTTCACATCCAGGTATCTTTTTCTTCCTTTTGTGTTGAAGGCCTTCTATGTATTCTAACAAAAATATTCAAAAATAGCAACTATTCATGGCATAGAGAATCTCATAATTTAGTCCTTCTTATGACTAAAACATAAGACAGTGGAGGATTCAGAAATTAATATAGTAAATACTTTATCTCCAGAATAAATAGCTTGACTTCTATTTTTATACAATGTTCTGTTTGTGGTAGTTTCAAGCTGCCTAAATGTTAGAAAATAAAGATGTTACTGCTTTACTAGATTCTCTCTTAGTTTATCAAAAATAAATAATATTGTTTGAAATTCCAGAGATACTTTCTAGATCTAATGAAATAGTTTTTCTCTGTGGACAGTAATGGTTAGGGTGATTTATGTATCCAGCCTGATTTTTAATTTAATGAACAAAGGTATTTTAAATGTTATTAGAATTCATATTTTAAAAGAGTCCAGCTAGGAAGTTACTTGAAGCTAAAGAAAATTAAGTTAAAAATAGGAAACACTGAGACATTGTCCTAACATATCCAAAGCTTCTAGGGACAGAATTTATCTTCTGCTTCTCTCACAAACTTATGTCTTCTATGGCTAATTGACTTCCCTTCTCCAAATCCATCAACATTTTCTAAGATAGGAAATGAAGAGTTAGTGGGACTAACATTGAATTTCTATGACTTAGCACTTAGCAATCACGAATGTGTTTGCTTCACTGATTTTAAGTAATTTAAATGTATATAACTCAGAATATATAGCTGACATGAATCTAAAGATGATTTAGGGAACCTGCAGAGGGCTCTGCATTGAATTTAAAAATTCATAGAAAATAGAAAAAAATATTACATCCTGAAAACAGAAGATGATCTGTACAGGTTGAATTAATATTTTCATTTGCTTAAACTTGTTTCCTTAAATTTAAATGTGGCAACAAATCTGGGTGGTCCTTTATTTTCTTTTTATCATTATACTAATGAGTCATTTTTGTTAAAAATTACATGGAACATATATTCAAAAATTATAAAACAGAAATATAATCTACTGTCCAGTTTTAAATTTTTTTCAGTGTAAGTTCTATTAATGTGTGTAGATGCATAACTTTCTATAAATCTTTAAATCTCCTCAGTTCTTTTTTTTTCCCCTCCCTTAGTACTCAGGCTGGATTTGAACTAGCCATGACCCTCTTTTTTGGCCTCTTGCGGAGGCTCACCTGCCTCATCTGGGGCCTCTTCCTGCCTCACCTTTCAAGGGATGGGATTACTTTCGTCCTTTAAAGGTGTGATAAATTTTATCCTAGCAACAGGAAAGGTGGTCAACATATTCCTTAATTCACTTAACACAATATAAGCACATCACCTCTTACTCAGCTTATTTCTCTATTATATTCATTTGAAATTTTTCCTATAACTGCTCCTAACCAGTTTATTCTCTACCATTGGTGCTGATTGTCTAGGTGTCCATTTACATCATTAGTTGAAGGAAACACATGTCCTTTGAACTGCATATGCACATTTGAATGTGTATTTTCTAAACTAAAACCTATAATATAGAATAGAGCTTCAAGTTTGCATTGTATTGCTTCTTGATGTTTCTGCTCTTCTATACCTTTAAGAAAAGAATCTCCATACTACATAATTATTCCTTTCCAAGTCTACAATACTGTAAACATCTTATCTTGCATACTGAAGAAAGATTACTAAAAATGGATAATTTTTCCTTAAGCTTGATGCTGAAGAATGAGATTGTGTGGATAAATGAATGAGGAATAATGATCTCTTCAGCAAGGTTAGAGATATAATTGTGATCACCTACAGAATTCCAAGACAAAGTCTCATGGACTCTTCTGTGAGAGGATTCAAAACACACAGTTGCTGATTGAAACATTCGTCTAAGAAACTAACCTGGAATTTATGAAAATATTGGCTAGTATCTTTTTGAGAATGCCTTGATTTTAACAACCCTCAAACACAGCGGAAGTTTTTATCTTTGCTTCTGCAATCACTGTGAAGTGCTTGGAATAATATGTGAACCCAGCTTCCACGCTGAGTTAGAACCTCTGACAATAAGTCCCAGGTGTCTCAAATTTCTTCAAAACTCTTTGAAAGATCATTTTAATGCAGGCTCTGAGTAACCCAAGAGCATGAGTAATGGGGTACAAATAGGAATGCATCACTTGCTACCTTTTTTTGTCAATCTGATGAAAGTGACCTGTGATTAAACCAGACAGATTTAGAAGAAGAGTTAGGTAGAGAGAGTGCGAGAAAATCGCTATTGCAGGAAAAATATCGGACAAAGTCAGAGGTACTGGAGTGTTTTCTCTCTTTTCTTGAGTGTCAAAAGTTTGGCTCTGGCTAGATATCCAACCAACAAATACTAAATACAAGATTGTGCCAGATAATTGTAGCAGATAGGTGTTTTGGTCCTTACATTTGATTTTCTTTTTCCTTTTCTCAAATGATCTAGAAATCTCTTTAAAAGCCAACAAATTTCTAGAGAAGTTGACCACACTACCAGCTTAAAAAGCCCATGGTATTATCTTTTCCAAGCTACTCAGTATAGTACATCCTTTTTGGCCACTGAAATGAATATAAAGCTCAAGTCAGCACAATTAAATGACTATTTTAAAACATTGTGTGAATTCCTCCTCCTTTACTTTCTTTCACCCTTTTTCCACTCTGGTTCTTCTATTAAAAATAGTTTTATACTTTCTAATATCTCTTTTTAATTTTGCTCCTCATTTATACTTCTCCCATAAGAGAAACTTCAATATTTGTGTGTTTGTTTGATTTCACCTAAGATTATGGTCTCAAGAGTTGAGGGAAAGAAAAAACTGAAACAGAACTTTTGCAAATGCGGACGGGAAGATGAGGTGGTGGGAGCAGAGAGGGAAGTCAGGGGACCACATAAAAATGAGTTAAGCTGTGTGATGTTCAGGTACAAACTCCCCACAAGATGTGAAACCATTACACACCACAAACATGTAGTGATACAAAATAAATACCGATCATTAAAAAAATTGAATAAATGCAAATGAGAAAGAAACTCACTATAAATTGCAGATTGTAACGTAGGAATATTTGCTTTTGAAATTCAACCAGCATTTTAGCTGCCAAATAAGAAGACTCTTGAAAAGGCAGCAATGCATAAAAGAGTACAAGAACAAAGAGTGTCAGATGAAGAGTTCTATGGACACAGAACATATATGAAGCTAAACCTCCATGGGCCACTAAGTACCTTTTATATATAAAACCTATTGGCCTTGTTTACCTGTAAGTTATAATCCTTTCAAGTAAATTAGTTCTAATATGGTAATCCCCAGGTCCATCGTCCAACTTTAATGTTTTAGTCTTTATGATATTTAAAATTTAACATAATTGATAACATCATTCCAGTGAAAAATTCTGGACCAGATTAGCCTAAAATTTTATCAGATATCTAAAAACTAGATGACAGCACAAATCAGAGACCACTGACTAACAGACCCATAGCGATGGGACCTTAAATTCTTCAGACGGTACGTGAGATTCGTTAGATGTGGTAGTAGGTGAAAAGTTCTCCAGAGCTTCCAGACTCAGTGTGACTTTTTCATAATATTTCATGTCTCTCCAAACTTGGACATATTTAAAGAGCATGTATTGGAGTTTTTCACACCTCCAGCCGCCCTCCACACAGTCAAACCACTAGTGAGGATAAAAAGGACAATTCTGACTTTGTACGCACTTTAGCACTTTGAGTTTAATATTGTGAGATTAAGCAACACTCTCCCTGGAGCTATTGTGCCTCTGACTTTACCCCAAACTGCCTCACTTTCTACTGGGATGTCAGGGCAGACCCCATCATGCCTCAGCTTAACTCGACAGTAAAAAGGGCTTAATTCAGGGATAGTAAAAGGCAATTTCTTTGCTTCAAAGTCTGCCCACCTCACTGAAAAAAATGATAGTCCAGATTTCTATTGCATCAAGCTGAGAAGTTAAACTCCAGATGACTCACATTCATAGTTCAATATTTTCTCTCATCATGTACTATTTCCCTGCTCCAAAGAACTTTTCCTCCATAAATTATGCAAATAACAATCTGGATCTCAGCTTCTAAATAACTTTGTTTTCTTACTTTCCCCTGGTGGAAGAGACTCTCTCTGTCTCAGAAATATTTCAAGTTTTCTAATCCTTCAGAAATTGGTGCCACTTCTAGAGCTTGAAGTCTTTCTTTACAGAAGCTAGAACTTGAGATATTTGTGACTTAACTCCCTGCTACTATGCTTTCCTATGGATCTTTCACAATATTTGCTCCTAGATATTAAGTCATTAGCTGATATTTATTTCCTTTACAACATGAGTTTGAAAGACAAGGGCTGGAATGAGTGAGTCATATTGAGAGAAACAGGTTTTTAAAAATCCAATGTCAATATGTTCTTTGGGGAAATTTTTATGTTTATGATACAGAATTGACATAAATACAAAAATAAATCAAGGCAATTTACACACATCACAAACAAAGACACACAGACTGAGTTGCTAGTTCTCTGGCATGTCTTTGCTACTTGTCTTAACACATGTAGTGGGACACTTTCCTTTTATATGCATGTAGACTGCTTACCAAAATTACATGCTCATCATCTGCCTGTCCCCTTACTTATTCCTTTGTTTGAATTACAAAATCTTTTTTGTTTAATTGTTGAACTTAAAAGTGTTAAGAACAATAATCCCTTGGAGATATTTTTTTTAGATTTTATCTGTTTGGTTTGTTTTTCTCATTTTGTTTGTATTCTTTTTTTTTCTTTTATTGAAATCTTTATTGATACATTACACATAAACATTATGATTGCACTCAACAATGAGAATTTGTACCAGTATATGACACTACTTAATTCTCATTTTTTCCCATTCCCTTACCTGCTCTACCACCCCTGCCTCCCATGCATATAATCTGTTAACTTTCTTTTTTATTATAATGTCATTATTTTTCTCATCATCATTTACCCTTTCACCCCATTGTCCTTTGAACATTTTCTATTTCAAAATATATAATATACATTCTAAAACTCATTTACATCTTCATTTTCTCATACTAGAGAAAAGATATGATATTTACACATCTTTGACCTATTTATTCCACTTATGAGGATATCCTGAAGGTACTCTATTTGAGTATAAATGATTCAATCTTATCAACTTTAAAGGAGAGTAATACTCAGTTCTGTAGAAGAACCACAAATTCTTTATCCAGTCTCCATTTGATGGACATTTTGGTTGTTTCCAAGATTTAGGTATCACAAACTGAGCTGTTATAAATATGGGTGCACATATGTCGCTGTGATATGGATCTTTTAATTCTTTTCTATATATACTTAGAAGAAGGATAGCAGGGTCAAATGGCACTTCTAATTGTAGTGTTTTGAGGAATCTCCAAATGGATCTCCACAGGGGTTGTATGAGCCTCCACTCCCACCAACAGTGGGGAAGGGTTCCTTCTCCGCAGCTTTGCCATTTGTGGCTGGCTAGTTCTGACATAGCAGCTATTCTCTGTGGAGTAAGATAAAATCTTAGTATTGTTTTCATCTGTATCTCTCGAATGACTAGTGATGTTGAACACTTCTTCATATGCTTTTTAGTAGCTTTTATTTATTCCTCTAAATAATGTCTGTTCATTTCAGATGCCCATTTATGAATTGGGTCTTTAAATTTGGGTGGAATGATTTTTTTTAAGCCGTTTATATATTCTAGATTGTAACCCTTTGTTTGAGAAATGGCTGGTAAAGATTCTTTCCCATATCGTTGGTTGTCTTTTTGCTCTGCTGGTGGTTTCCTTTGCTGTGCAGAATCCTCTCAAGAGGATGAGATCCCATTTGTTGATTTCTTCTGCAAGTTCTTGTGTTATAGAGGATTTGTTCATGAAATCTTTCCCTAAACCAGTGTCTTCAAGAGTTTTACCGAATCTGATTTGTAGCGGGTTTAGTGTGTCTGTTTTAATATTTAGGTCTTTAATCCACTTTGATTTTATTTTAGTACATGGCGAAAGAGATAGGTCTAACTTAAGACTTTGGGAGGTTAAAACCCCATTTTTCCAGCACCATTTGTTAAAGAGGCTATCTTTCCTCCACTGAGGGTATTTGGCTCCTTTGTCAAAGATAAGATAGCTTGGCATATTCTTCATATGCATGGCCTAGGAGTACTAATCCACTGCAAGACATTATATTATATACCTCCCAAGGCTCTGTCTTTTGTTTCTACTTGATTTTAGTCCAGGATCTAGGGCATTTATAGAAAATAAACTTGGTATCTGTACAAATAATAGCTAGCTAGTAGACATTTCCCAGATTGAAATATTTTGTGTGAGGAAGTAGGTGACAGAATAAGCCAACATTTTAGTGAAATGCAATAAAAAGAGTTAAACCATTGAAGGTAAGCTGCAAAAGATGACCCCAAAGCCCTTTTTAATTCTCAGATCTTGGTATGCTCTCAAATATCACAGTAAAATAGCAAAGATTACAAAAACATTGCTATTTTTATTTTAGGTTAAATAAATTCTGAACATTTTCATCTTTTATATTCCTTACAAATACATTTGGTGACATTTTTGACCCAAATCCTTTAAATCATATTTTTTATATTTCTTTCATTATGTTAAACATTTTTTTAAAGCTTGCATTTGTCCAAATGAAATTCAGAATGGCTCTGATTGCTTTTCACTTAAAAAGCTGATGTTTTCAAGGAATTTTAAAGCTCTAAGGGAGCTTTTTACTAATCATTTTGGAGTGTTTTCTGAGACAAATAATTTATATCTTACCAGTCTTCCTTGTAAGGAAGTTATTGTTGGTCTTCATATAACATTTTGACGTGTACAAAATATCCTAAAATCTATAGAGTTAGTTAGATTTCTTTCTTTCTTTCTTTCTTTCTTTCTTTCTTTCTTTCTTTCTTTCTTCTTTCCTTCTTTCCTTCTTTCTCTCTCTCTCTCTCTCTCTCTCTCTCTCTTTCTCTCCCTTTCTCTTTTCTCTTTTTTTGGAAGTAGGGTATATTTATTTCTACAGTATTTTTCTTTTAAAATTATAATTAACAAAAGAGAGACAATTTAAGTAAATTTAGAAAAATTAAGAGGGCTCAGGACTAAAAAATCTAACTCAGTACTTCTACTTACCCATTAAGTTACTTTGTAGAATTAAAATAAGAATTAAAACTCATATAGGTATTGAATTGTGTAAAATGAATTAAAATATGTATATAAAATATATATGAATATAGCTTTCATTATTTTCTAGAATCTCTGATGTAATTTCTACTTTCAAAATTTTTACTTAAAGAATTTGTTAAAGAAAATATATACAGTCCCTAATAAAAAGTACATTCATGTAATTTAAAGAACTTTAAAAAATAAAGTCTTATAAACATTACTTACAATTAAAACATTAAGCAAAATGGCAATAATTATCAGCATGTTACACTATTTAATACCTTGAAAATTATTTTTTTACAAAATTATTGATAATAGTGGCATTATTTTTCTTTTCTACTTACAAATTTAAAAAGTGAGACCAGTAAAGGTACTGACAGTCATCAGGAATCACATTCAAGTCCAGGTTGTTCACTTAGACTCACCCTCATTCAGTAAAATCCATATTTATTTGGCACCCACAGTATAACAGACAAGGAACTAAGTGTATTAAGGGAGCAGCAAAATATAAAGTCTCAGATCCTAAGTAAGCATAGCAAACTTTTAGGATAGAGAATACTACTGGGAAAATAGAAAGTTTCCCTTTCCTCTAATGCTTCTTGAGACGCTGAACAGAAAAGATTTAAACAGTAAAATGATGAAAGTAGTAACTCAATGCATTTTCCTCATGTTAAATCCATCAGCTAATCTTGGATGTCAATATATTTTATATAATCAAATTTAAAATGTGTTTTCTTATGCCTTTTATATAGCCAAGCTGGTTACTTTTTCATTCACAGTTAAGCTATTTTTGGAAATATTAGTTTAACTGAAGCTCTCTTCTATCCTTGAAATCATCCATTATGTACAAGATAAACTTCAAATTCAAAATATACCATATTTTAAATTCATTGTAAACTAATTCCAATCAATCTTTTCTCAAAGAATTGAAGTTGGACTAAAGTGATCACATTACTCAAAATGGCAGTGGCTGATCCCTAATATTCTGTCTGAATTTTAACTAACACTACAGTATATTTTAGCTTAGAGATTTGTTATAATTCAAAGCTTTCAAATGCTCTACAACTAGGTGCTTTTTGCTTCCTTTAAACTGTCTTATAAAATAAACAAAAAAGAGCTTTCTGCAAGAAAGGACACCGGATTTCTTTGTTGAATTTTTAAAGCCAGATTGTGGTTTTATTTTTCCAGGTTTCACATTTAAAAATCATACCACCTAGAAGTTATAAATGACAGATAAAACTAAAGGTTCTATGCACTAAAAATGTGACTAAACTATAATACACTAAAATAAGCTCACTGATTAACTACCGGTAGGAAAGAATAGATTAGTAGTGCCAGATCTGTTTTTCCAGAAATAATTAGATAAAAATGAAAAACTCCCTTCATGTTTTTAGTCACTTCTTCACTACCTTGCTTCATAGAAAGCAATGTCTTTTTCTTCACATTATCACTTCTGAAGAGTAAGAGCATTTTGTCATTTAAAAAAATATGAACACAATAAGAAGCTAGAAATGCTAGTGTGAAAGATGTTTGACATATCCTGTGCTGAAAATTCTGAAAGAGAGAAACACATATTGGCAATCTAGGTTACAACCACCTCCCCTAAAATCAATAGATCTTTGCAGCTGTGAGAAAGTGCACTTGGGTGATGTCTTTCTTTAACCAGAGAGAGGCTCAAACATCAACTACATTTGGTTATTTGCTTGGCTTTCTGCTTGTCCCTATTTTTGCTTTCTCTATACCGCCTGCGTCTTCCTTGGGAGGGTTGTTTTGAACAAATCACCGAAGTTCTAATGCCTGTTCCAAAGACAGCTTTCTGAGACCTGGACCCAGAGAGTCCCAGCAGAATATGACCTTGAAAAAGGAAATACAAGTAGAAAAGGAAAGAACAAATCTAAAAGTAATGCTGTTTGGGTCTTGAGTATATTTAGTCAGCAAGTGAGGAGAGTGTCCTTTTTCAGGTAAATATGTGCCTTGACTTATTTTTTGTAGCTGTGAATCTAACAGAACTATCTTTGCTCAGTGTTTGGACTTTCCCCGAGTGTATTTAGTTCTCCCCTCTATATACAATTCACATCCAGTTTGTGCTCTTCATTACAATTGTTGAGTGTGAGTGGAGTTTATTTTTTATTCATTGTATAGCGTTCACACAAATCAGGTGATTGGAAAATCAAGAGGCAGGAGGCACACTTTCACTCTCCAAAGGTATGTGTTAGTGTAAAATTTAAAGTATGTTGAAAATTTAGATGTTAATATATAAATAAGATTATAATACACAATGTTCATACCAGCATCTTACCAACATAGGATATTCACAAAATGAGAAAATGATATAATTTTAATTTAGAATAATTATTTTAACAGACGGTGAGGATTTGCCGGTGATGAATCAGTTCATGCCAGGGCCCGAGGGAGGGAGCCTCTCTGTGGAACTCAGGAAAATCTCCTCCCTGGCAGACACCTTTCTGTCACCCAGAGCACAGGAGAGCCCCAAAGGGTTGAAGGGCAACATGTCTTTATGCTCCTGAATGATGCACACCTATGAGGAAGTTGACTAGTGAAAATATCCAGATTCTTTTGACAACTTTGACAAATTTTGGAAGACAATTCAAAGAGATAAAAGACCATGTCTGCCTAGGAAGGGTAGAAGTCTGAAGATACAGAAAAGTGTCAAAGCTTCCTGTGACAGTGAGACAAGAAAGTGCATTTCTATGAAAGACGATAAGAAAGAAATGGAAATGATCCCAAAGCTCCAAAAAGATCTTTGGTTTGAACATTGTCCAAATATTAAAACTGTACATTGGAAGTATATTGTTGTGTTTTGAGTACCAAGACTCAGACCAGGAGGATGGACACACCAGAATCCAGAGAAGGTTTCTGAGAACACTTTCATTTTTATTAAGGAGTGCACAAGTTTATAAAGAAGGCAGAGAGGCAGGTGGTTGTACTAGATGGCTATGGATTAGTTGAAGAATGATGTTTCTAAATATGGGTGTGGTTTTGGCCAAGGGAGAAGCCATCATGACCAAGCAGACAGGGCTGAATTCCAGGTGGCCTTAAATCAGTTTCTGCTCATGGAGGCAGGTGTGCTCGCACCTCTATTATTTTCCCTGTATGCTAAGAGACTTATGTGTGGCCTATTTGACCCAGCCAAGCCTGGATTTTGCCTTTATAAGTATCCAATGGAGATACCACAAACAAATTAGGACTAATTTGGTCTGAACTATAGCCATAAACAAACACCCTTATGAACCAAAGCAGTTAAGATAAAAGATAAATATGAAATGGTTACTGCTTCATATTTTGATGGGAAAATCTATAGAAAGAAGGAATGGTCCTGATAGGTCAAGAGGCTCAAAAAAAAATGGGCTGGGAATTTAGCTCTGTGTTTCTGGTGGTTCTACTGCAAGCACAAGGACTAGATAGAGTTCAATCCCTTAGTAACCTCATACAATACGGGGCGTGGAGACTCACTCCCAGCAGCAATCAGTACCACTCACACCTGTAATCCCAGCACTCAGGAGGCAGAGGCAGGAGGATTGCTGTGATGTAAATTTGAGTCTGAGCTCAGGGCCAGCCTGAACTACAAAGTAAGACCCTGTCTCAAATCAAACAAACAAACAAACAAACCAAAAAACAACAAACAAACAAACAAACAAACAAAAAGTGATGGAAAGTAAAGAGGAAGAGGATGAAGTTGAAGAGAGGGGGATAGGATAGAGGACAAATAAACTGCTGTCCTGTAATTATGTATATATAGGGTCAATGTTAACAGGAAATTGTTTTCTTAATAATGTTAATAAGTATAGCCAAGTATTAACTTCTGTTGTACAGGTTGTTATTTAGCTGGTAAAATTCTTCATAAAGAAATCTTTAGAAAAAATTACAGGTTATACATCTTTAGGAAACCATTCAATACAGTCATATCTTAAATCTGATGTTGAATGTTCCTACTTAGTTTTTTTTTTAATTTCTTGACTTGTGTATGATCATACACCACATTTTCAAGAATTAACATCAGCAGTATACTTGGTTTTATTTCAGATGCTGAAGATTTTGTTTTTATTTATTTATTTTAAGCAAACTATTGGCACATTTTAGCTATATGTAATGATAACATTCATCACAGGGAATTTTTACCTGTGCATGATTTATCCTGCTTGTTTTTGTTTTTAAAAAGTTGTAAAAGAATTATTTTTATAAAAACAATAGTGAGCAATAAGAAATAGATCATGTTATGTAAGTTAGCATTTGTATAAAATCTTGTAAGAATTCATACAAAAATTGGGTACACAGCCACTTCATATTGACAAAGCCTTATCAGTCATTATTAAAAGTATCTGATGTCTCATCATCTTGAGGAAATGCAACCAGTATTGGCTTTTTATTACCATTAAATAATATTTTAATTAATTTATTTTATTGATATATTTTATATACACATCATGATCACTATTAAGATTGAGAATTTGTACCAGTATATGATACTACTTAATCCTCATTTTTTCCCATTCCCATGCTCACCTTACAACATCCCACCCTGTATATACATAAGCTTTGGGTAAAGGAGTTAGGGGCATAAAATGTGTGTGGGGGGAAATGTGATGGTAAATAATATTTTTTAAGCACAAACTTGCTTATATGAATTCAATTTTTAATTTTTGTTGACTATTGTATATGTAGATAGACAGCCAAGTCCCCATAGGAAATGGCGTAGCACCTAAGTCACTGAATTGATGCAAGCATGCAATAATTTCAAAATAAATTCAGAAATTATACCTTTCATGATAATTATATGAATATCATGAGTTTAACTTGCAATTTAAGCTGTATTCTGATACTCAATAAACCATATATAGACATTTTACTTACAATCAATATTAATATTATCATCATTCATAAACTACTATTCCAAACAAACCGTAGGAAACATTGACTAACTATGTGGCTGGATCTGTTTAAAGCAAGAGATAAAATGCATTGTCTATCCTTGAAAGACAGTACAGTAAAAAGGTTTGAGCCTGAAAAACTTACCACTTTTTAGTTGTAATGAACTGCTGTGCACGTAACCTCAGATTTGCACCAAATTGAGCCAACCGCTAGTTTGATAAATCCCAACCTAATTCATGAAGGAGAGCCCTCTGGTCAAAATCACATAAGTTTCCACAAAAGAGTAATGTGTAAAATGAAACCACATTCTGCCATTTCTTGAGTTATGTTTTGTTCCTGTGTTCTAAGGAAAACAAAGATATTTACAGCGATCTGAAATACTATTCTGAATCCTTTAGTATAAAAATATAATTTAGAGCAGATTTATTTTGTAAGAATTCCATACTTTGGTATTGATCATCTACTTTCTTAGAGAACTTCCTATGCTTTCCTGATGTCTTATAAGACTAATAAGGTATTTTCTAGTTCATTCAATCCACAAGTATACTTTATTCTGTAACTGTACATTTCCCTCAATTCATGTCCGACCCTGTCTATGGTAACCTCACATTTTATTCTCATGGATTTAGTCTGAATCTAAGAATAGCTTCTTTACTAGTAGTTTCTTTACTTGCTCAGTTTGCTTTTTGATTCAATTATCCAGTGAGACTTTTGTTGAAAGGTTAGAGACTTGAATCTAATTCATTTCATTATACACAAAGAAAAATACTTTATATTATATAATAAGGACAAGGCACATAACCACAAAAATAAAAGGTGTTAATATCTATTCTTACACGATGTGAATTTCAGCATTTCTTCATCTTTTCTCAGAATTTTAATTAGCATTTTAATGAGTGGCCTAAAAGGAAAATGCATGGAAAAGAATACAATAGCTAGCAAGAGTTCCTGTCATTGAAAGAACCCATTTAGTCATCTACAAGGAAAAAAGACTTAAAATAAGTTGTTCAATTCTAATTTTATTCTTGTGAAATCAGTTAGCTTTTCATATCTGCAGCAAACCAAGAAGTCACAGAATGCGTCCTCTCACTAGGAAACTATATATATTTGAACCAGAAATGAATAGGGTTTAATGCTGTTCTAATTTATTTCTTTCTCCCAACATATTATTTTTGTTTCCACTACAAAATATAACATTTCCTTTAGCCAATACTATTCTGGCAGTGTTTAATCATCAAGATTCACATCTTGCCTTAACCACTTATTAACTCTATAAATATCAAGTCCCTTTTCGTCAGTGAACATCAGGTTCTTTACATGTGATGAAATCATGAAATATACCATAGTAATTGCTTCAAAGTGTTAGAACGATGGCTAAATAACTTTAAAATACACTAAACAGATCTGGTTATACAGCTCATGGGGGTAAAGATAAAAATGACAAGATTTCTATCCCTAAAGTGGGCCCTTTAAAAATAATTGTTTTATGTTTACAATAAATACAAATAGTTTATTTGAATATCCTCCACTCCTGTCTGCTCACACATGTTATATTCATCATTTTATATCTAGCTCAAATATTTCCAGGTTACCTAACAAAGACTTTCCAGATCACGCTTGTGAATTTATGTCAGTAATATACACTTTGCTTTAAAATCTTTCCCATTTATTAGAATGATTGCCCATATGCCTTTACATGTTACTCTTCTACATTATAATGTTTTAAATGTTTAAATTCCTTTTTTGCCAGTTTGTATTGAGAATCTAATGATAGGCACAAAACTTCCTTTTCAAAATGCCATAGATGTGTATGGTGATGTGTATTTATATGTAGATCCTATAGCCTCTCTACCTTCCTCTTCTCTGATCCTTCCTCTTCTACTTTTATGCCATTTACCTCCATCTTTGTTTTGGATTCTAGATAGGAGAGAAAATATATTTGTCTTTCTGACTTATTTATTTTAGTTAATACATGGATTTTTAATTCCCTATATTTCCTACAAATTACATGATTTCTTTCTTTTTGTGGCTGAGTAATACTTCATAGTGTTTACATTACCCATTCATCCATTCATAGACACGAAGGCTGTTTTTGTATTTTGGCTACTGTGAAGTGCTATAGAGTTCACATGGTATCTAGTTCCCACTACAGTAAACTGATTATTATTTCTTGCACTGTGTACTATGGAGAGGCACAGTTAGATTAAGTGGTAATTATCTGTGGAATATCTGCACTATTTTCTGTAGTGGCTCTGTGAACTTATACTCATAACAGTGTTGAAGGGTTGTTTCATTCCATATCTCCACTACATTGATTATTTATGGCATTCTCCGTAATAACCATTCCGACAGGTATTAAATGGAATCCCAATGTAGTTTTGGTTTGTATTAGCTGAAGATGCTGAATATTTTTTATATATATTATTTACTGGATATTCCAGTTCCTTTGAGAAATGTTGCCCTTTAATGATTTGTTCAGTTGATTTTTTTATTTTATTTACTTGTTTGTTTATTTGTCCTTAGCATTAAACTTCTAGAAACTCTTAGCCCACATTAAACCATTAAATCTCTGGTCCATCATAGAAGCCTAAGTGTCCATAGGCCCAGCTTTAAATATTGCTGTGGAACTTTTAGGAATGTCCAATTTCAACACACGTTTCTGTGTGAAAGAGCTCGATTTTCTTTTGTTGAAGATTACAGAAAAATACAGACAAAACATTTGGAAACTCCTTGAAAAGCTATTCTGAGAGAGGAAGAATGAGGTTTACAATAGCTTGGAGCAAGGACTAAAGTCTTAGGAGTGTATTGAGGGGATATATTGAAGTGGGAATTATAGCACCTAAGGACATTATTGTAAGGAAACTTGAGGCATTTGAGTAAAAAATAGATATATCAATATTTCAGTTGGAACAGAGCAATCTGAGTCTACCAAGATAGTCCATGAGAGATGAACCTGGGTTGGGAGTTCCTTTGCTCAAAAGTGAGGGTAAATCAGCCAATGAGAGGCAAGAAAAATGGTGCTTTGGACATAAACTTTATTTCAAGACACTGGGGAAGACGACTATGTGTGTGTTTGACACCAGACCTGAATTTGTGAATGCAAGGAACAATGTTGTCAAATGCTTCTGTTTGCCAAGCAGAGTATTCCTGAACAGAAGCATTTGTGAGCTGAGGCATTACTCTATATATACCAATTCACTAGTTATTTTTATTGGTCAGAAGATTCCATTTTTGGTCTACATTTGCACAACCAAAATAAATGGTATTAACAATAAGGTATTAACAGTAGAGACTGTAAGAATCAACTCTATGACATACAAAATTAAGCCTATTTTTCAAGATGATCAATTATTCTCCATATTATTCTTGATAAAGCAGCTAATACATGGAAAATTCTTAATATTATGTGAGTAGTTTTACTAATTATACTGATTCTGTGCTAAGACCCAAACAATTCCACAGTACACTGGGAAAATTTATTCAACTTAGTTCAGCTTCACAAGGAACTTTCTCATCAAAGAAAGGTCCAGGACTTTTGGAAACCAGAATGACAGTGAGGAGCCAAAAAGAGCGATGGGGTTGAGAGTCACCATGTCTAATGCAATCATGTGGAAAATTAACTGCTCACACACCTAGGTCATTAGAATGACTTGGAAGGAGTCAGGTAGGCTTAGTGATTAGGCTTCTCACGTCAGGATTCAGAAACTTCAATTTCCTTACTAGCTTTCTGCCTTTTGACCTTTTGAAAAAGTAATTTCAGATCTTATTTTCTCTAGCTCTTAAATAGAATTATACTTGTCCATAAGGCAATTTGAAGATACTTAGATGAATGGTGTTACTCACGTTTAAATGTAATCCCCTACTGGTGCGCTAAAAGAATGATATTTCTCTATTTGGAAAGTGCCTAAGTTTGCAGCAAGCCACTCAATGAATCCTCATTTTGCAATATGTAAACTGAACAACAGAAGCACAAATAAAAAGATCTGAAATCAATATTTCACAATAAAATATAGCCAGTTATTCCACTAAATGATATCAAATAAAGAACTTTGGTGCATTTCAGGGTATGATCTCAGATAAATTGGAATAATATTTTAATATTGTAGAGATTATAGATTATACAAAGTACTGATTATGTACATGCACTAAATATTTTATATAATTCAATTCTGGTATTCTCCTAACAGCTCTTTGAAGTATATATTATTACTCTGTTGTGTACTTAGAAAACCTGAGAGGAAAAAAAGACACATCTACTACATTTAAAATAAGTAAATATCAAAACCAGAACATAAAAATTGAAAAATGAATTCAGAAAAGAAGCTTATTTTTCTTCCATTGTATAAGTAATAGGATACCTGTTCATAGCCATTATCAAGACAAAACTCTATGACATTCTCTCTTAAATCTTATCTAGGAATTTACTTCAACTTTTAAAATTTGATTAAATATCTGTTTTTAATACTCAAGACAACATATTGCTTTTTATATTGTTTAAGGGGTTTAGCTTTACATTGGACAGCTGAAAAACTGAGGAGGACCAGTTTTTTTCCTCTTATGATTTTGTATATTATAATCAGAAGACCAGTTTCACTTCCTCATATTATTACTGCACATTAAAATACAAAAATGTGCAATCAAACATTTACTGTTGAAATAGATCAAGTTACCTGATATTCAAGGCTTACTGGCTGACATGGCGGATAGGGCCTAAACTTTGGGAAACAGAAATGAACTTTGTGAAAGACACACTGACAACTTCTTTAAGATTAGTTTGTGATGTTACTGTTGCTTGATTATTAAAGACTGCTTTGATTCAACCCAAATCTCTAGAGAGTTCATATTCACACACATCCTAAGCAAAATTATTTTCAGGAATTCTGTATATTATAAACATTTAATAGCAACCAGCATTTTGTTTCTTGATTTGGTAATGAGGGATTCAAAATACAATTGACTTAAGCATCTCTCTCTCTCTATATATATATATATATATTATATATATATATAAATTTATATATATATATAAATATATATATATTTTTCAACCTGATTGAGAAAAGTATATAAAAGTATATATTCAACCTGATTGAGAAAAGAAATGTAGATTCAGGTTTACAATACTCAGCCTATTCCTAATTCACAACTATCAATTATTAATATCCTGCTAAAATTTGTTTATAGATTTAAAGGAGTATTTATTCAGATGAACGTTTTTCAATAACATCTTACAATTTGTTTTTTAAATGAGTAAACTTTAGTAAGTATTTATGGTTTTTCTTTTATTAATACTCAAATAAAGATCGGTTATGATCATTTCTAAATGTATCAGCTGATGGGACTTGACTCTGTATAAAACAAAATATATTGCTTTAGTTTGATTGCATATTATTCTTGTATAGAATGAAAGAAAATAAGAAAATCTTCACCAAATTTTTAATATTTAAGGGAAATGTGTTTGTTATATGTGTATAAAACCATGTGATGTTTTGGCACATGTATATATTGCATAATTTTCAAATAAGTGTAAACATAACAACTTGAACAAAATTTGATAATTTCCTCTCATCCAGAATTCTTCCTTCCGATGTTTGAAATATACAGTGCATCACTGTTACATATAGTCACCCTGCTATGCAGTCACCCAAGTTGTTCTATAACCATAACTAAGATCCTTGATCAACAGCTCCCTATTCAGCATTATTCTGTGTTATTTCCAGACACTGGGCTGAACATCAGAGTTTTATGTAAGCTGAATTGCACTGTGAATCTTCCTATGATATACACTATGCTAGATGACATATACAGTATGTAGTCTCCTACTCTAAGTAGATTTTTTAAAGACAAATCTCCATAGGTGGTTCAGGCTGGTCTTGAACTCCCTATGGAGCCCAGCCTGGCCTTAAAACAGTGGTGATTCTCTTGCCTCATCCTTCCAAGTGCTTGGCTGGAAATGGAAGATTTACTTCCTAAACAATAATGCAACCATACTTTACCTTAAAGATTGGAGGGATTGTCTTCAACAATATAAAAGTAAAAATCAAAACTAAAAATCAAACACATTGCATTCTAAGTTGCATAAAAACTGTGATACTCAGGTTTCAAATATGCCCAAACTGCACAAATACCATTGGAAATACACACTCTGTAGCTACTACAACATAATATGGATATGATTTTAGTTAATTATATTAATTATACTTCATTTCAGGCAAGTTGAACATAATACAAGGTAAATAGGTATATCTACTTTTTTGAGGTTTGAGGGAAAGGTAGTTTTGTTTTTTTTTGTTTTGTTTTGTTTTGTTTTTTCCTAAAACTACATCAGTTGTCTTTTGAAAATTTTACATTTAGAGAAATGCAAAGTGTCGGGTAATGAATAATGAGTACAAATAGATTAACTCAGTAAGGCAGGAATAGGAGACATAGGAATGTGATGGAAACACACAGTAAAGGGCAGCTAGAATACAACATAGAAAGCAGGTTATATTTTACCAAAAAAAAAAAAAATTAAAAAAAAACTACATTGCAGCATAACATAGAATAGATGTGCAATGTTAACTCCCTAAAGAAGATTCTATAGTCACAGTAAATGTTTATTTCTACTTTGTGAACAAGTGCATGTCAGAGTTTCCCACGCTGTACTGTGGGAAATTGACATACATTTTCACATTTACTAGATGTTACAATTTCATGCTAGTGGAACAGATAGATATGCCATTTCTGTTTCTTCCAACAGAATCAACACAACAAAAATAGTAAATAAATTCAAGCCAAGGTTCTTTGACTCTTAGTGGTTTTTACAATTGCAATTTTAAAAGAATTGAATTTTCAGATTGTGTAGTAGTAGTGCCTCAAAAATAATATACCAATATTTTAAATTTGCCTTTTGAATAACACGCTGTGTTCACAAGTTACAGTTGGCTCTAAAGGAGTAAATTACCACTTCAAACACCAAACACACTTTTGCTTGTGGAAGTTTTTAATGGATAAAGTTATTAATATATCTCCTGCTTTTTTCATTATTTGCTAGTAATTTTTTGTTTTGTAAAAAATGTTTGCAAGAATAGCTTATTTTCTACTTCAAAAACAATGTGTGAAGCTTCCCATTGAATGGACAGGCATAACATGTCCTTCTTAGACATTGTCTGTTATTGATTTAGAAAAATATACAGGATTAAAATATCTGTGTCTAAGTCCAGTTATACCACTTAAATCTGTATAGTGTGGAGCTATTTTTCTCATACTCATAAAACTATGAAAATTTTAAATAAGTTGTTATACTGGCCAAATGTAATATATGATAAAGTGCTTTGTTATTAAATCTTTATGGAAATATATAATGAATGAGATTCAAGATATATATTTATCTGCTCTGCATTCAGTTGATAGTCTATATTTTTTAAAAAGCATTTGGATCTTGGATTTTTGTTATAAGCATTTCATCCTTACAAGATAAATCTAAAAAAACTATAAGGATTAATTTAGTTGATAGTCAGGCTTCACTCGACTTTTCTACAATTTTACTGCTGGGAACCAATGAGTTATACGAATTCATACTTGCCAGTCATTTTTTAGTGTGAAAAATTTCATATACATCAAGATACATTGCAGTTGGAAAGGGCCTAAATATTGAGTAATCATTTCAAAAACTGTAAATTCAAAGAAAAAGTGTTAGTAATATAGCCACAAACTTTACAAGAATGGATAGAGAACAGTCTCTTGAAACATTTTCTATCACAAAGAAATAGCTTTTTAACTACCGCAAACAAAGCTAGTTATTAACAACAAAGTCGCTAGCCATTCCTAGTCTGATCATAGGACATTGTAAAAATCAGGCACAGTCCTTTACCTCTATTTGTTGCAGGTAAATGTGACACTGGTGGTTTGATTGTCTTTTCTTGAAACTTCACAAGAAAATAGTAGGAGTCTTTTATTCTACTCAATGGAAGGATTAACTTTAGAGCTACCTATCTTGAAAACAGGACTTGAACTATTCAATTAAATAGTTTCAATTTAGCCCTGAAGGAACACATTCAGGCGGAAAGGCAATTTGGCCTTACAGGTAGGTATCTTGTCATTGAGACTAATGCACTTATGTGTAGTTAGTGGAAAAGTCCTCTTTTTTTGTTGTTTACCAAAGTAAGAATAAAGAAAAATAGACAAAAGGATATGCTCTTATAGTTCTCTACTTATTCTGCTGACATGCTACATGCAGCTAAAGTTAAATTCCCAAGAAAATCATTATTAGGCAAGTAATATTTTCTCCCCCCTGACATCCTACCTTTAACTGTTTGTGACACCTCCCCTACAGTGACAGATTTGGTAAATTTCCCACTGAAATAACAGATGAATCAGGTCCTTCCCACCTTCTTGGTAGTTGGCCATCCAGTGTTTCCTATTCTTTTAATAAACAAGAATACAGCATCCTCTAAGAAATGACTCATTTCACCAATCTAGAAGAATATAGTTTTTATAGAACTTCAAAGTTTTCTCCAAAAACCACCAATGTGGATTTTGGACAACCTGGTAAACAAGGTACAGACATTTTCTCAGACAGAAATATCTATGTCCTTCAAAAGACATATCATTGTAGATATAGACAGGCAGTTTTATGTGACCTGCTCTTCAGAAAAATAATTAGCTGTTGATCTTAACTTACTCTCACAATACAAGAATGAATTAAATGTTACTTTTCAAAAGTAAGCTTTCCATTTCTGCAAAACCTTAAAAACAGAGAACCATGTGAATATACTTGGTATATTCCTAAAAGAATTAAAGTTGGCACAGTACAGAGACACCTGCTCACTCCATTTTACTCTAACACAGTTCACAATATCTTAGCTATGGGAACAGCCTGAGTGTCCACCAAAACATGAACTGATAAAGAAAACATGATGTCCAGACCCAAGGAAGAATTATTCAGGAATGAAAAAATGAAACCCTGTCACTTCCAGGACAGTAAAGATTATAGTAAGTGAAATAAGCCAGACTCAGAAAATAGCATGTTGTATGTTTTACCTGATATTAGGAAACTTGAAAAAGAGAAAGATTGCATGATAGTAGAGGGATATTATTGAAAAGACAAGAGGCTAAGAGAAGGTAGTAGGAAAAGAGGAAGAGAATAATGAGAGGGGAATGGACACATATGAATGTGCCAAAATGAAACCTACTAGCCTGTGTAACAACATCAGCAACAAAGCTGCCCACCTTGATGATACCAGCGTAGATTTAATTTATGGCAAGGAGGAACTATGCATCATTTCTCACTAGTATCTTTCCTTTATATCTCTGAAATATTTCCTCCTTCAGAAGACAAGATCCTAAATATCAGGTTTATCCATATCACAAAATCCTGAACAGTTTGGTAAGATTATACTACCTATGAACACAATAAATTCACATTTTTACTGTTGCTTTGAATGTGTATAATGAAATAAAATTTCTTTATTCTTGGAGATTTCACAAACTTTCAACTGTAAATTTTACACATACCACCAGAATATCATAAGATAAGAAAGCTATATACAGTGTATGGAAAATCAGGAGAGATATATTTGAGGTTTTGGCAATTATAATCTGTTTAGTTAGTCATGATACACAAGTATAGGATGTAGGCTTAAAGTGTAAGAGTAGAATTGGATTTCTAGATTTTAAATGAAAACTTGGTATCTTTATAGAAGTGAAAGAAAAACACTTGTCAAAACATTTTGTTTTGATGCCATGTGAATACCATATTCATGCATTTCTAATTAATAATCCAACATAAATCTCAAATGAAGAGCCAGATAAAACTTTTATATTCTTGATTTTGTACGTCATGTAGTCAATTTTATTTGTTAAATCTTGATATATTAGAGGAAAGTTCTCAAATAGAAATTTATAATTCACTTTCCTTTTTTTCTACCAGAAAAGGATAGTTTCCTATTAGAACATAAAATAAAGTCATAAGGATATATTTTGTCCCTTATATTTTTATATAGGTTATTTGTTTTTTCTTGAATTTATTTATAAGTTATGGTTAAAAAAATCCTAACTGAAATAGTATATCTTCCATAGATATTTACTAACATTTGAGGAATATGAAAATATAATGTCTAGAAACTAATTTTTTAAGAATTTACCAGAATGCCTTTTCAGACAAAATTCTCAACCTCCACCATTCTCTGGGAAGCTATTTTATAATGAGATCTCACATTTCAGTTTATGAGTGAGCTGAATTAATGTTACTCATTGCCATCTGAACACTGAAGGACAATGAAATGAGGTAATGCACGGCACATTATTCTGATGATTTTCTATCACATTTGCTAATAACCACTTCCTTTGACATTTAGCATCTAAGTGGTGTAAACTGTTTTATGTTTCTAAGAACTTTGCTTAACTTTAGGCTTTAAGTAGCCTTCCCAGCAATTTTATTACCATATCTGAACGTGGTATTTCTTGCTGGTACCTGGAGTTATGAAGTGGTACAAGAAAACAGAACAACAAAGCAAGTTTCTAAGATTGACTTTTTCTCTTAGCTATTTGAACACTTTGGAAGAAACTAACTTTTCAGGGAAGAAGAAGACACTGGCTTAAGGAACTTTATTTTTCTTAAATTTCTCCAATCATAGCAGAATGCCAAACTTCAGAAAAATCAAACATTGAGAGCTTCGGAGGCTGTGGTACTTCCTTTGCGACGTGACAACTATGCATATGAAGAAAGTGGCATGAAATATCTGCTTTAAATTATCTAAGAGAAAAATGTTCAAGAAAAACAATAATTTTAAACTATTCAATTCCAAGTACAAAAAAGGGGTAATGAAACTTTACAATAACTCTTAAAAGGAGTCTCCTTCTTCTAGTTTTTTGAGAATATTGAAATTAAAGGTAGCTGGTTATTATATCAAGGAAAAGTGGATAGTGTCAGGAGTAATTAGACTGATTTGAAAATGTGGAGTCTTTATGAATGGTTAGTTAAATAATGGAGTAGATTGATATCCTACAAAGTTACTACGCAGGACACAGTGTGTATCTTAAATTTTAGCCATTAAAAATAGCTGTATCTCACCCAAATCAGTGGGGTAGATGGGGTGGTTAGAGGGGGCACCCAGGGTAGCACATATTTTGATGGTCTTTGTGAATTTATCCCTGCTGTGAAATGCAAACACACAGTATTTACATAAAGAGGGACACAGCCCTCTAAGCCATTATAACCTTAGCTAAGTATAGAGGGCATGTTAGCCACTATTAATTACATAAACTTAATTAAAATATGAAAGGGCACTGTCTAGCCCCTGTAAACTTAGTTTAGGTTGGTAAATATGCAAAACTGTAAACTATTTGTTACTCTTGGGCCAAATCCTTAACTCTTTAAAGTTGATGACTATCAGTTTATTTTTATTCCTTATCTATGCAAATGGGAACTTGGTTTCCAGACTGGAGGTTAGACTTAATTCATCCCCACCTTGCTTATGACAAAGACCGTTAACAGAAATGTGACCCTACTTCATCAGACCTAGCCAGTTTATATATATGGGGGGTGGGGTTGGTAGGGTGGGCAGAGTTATGGGAAAAAATGAGAATTAAGTTGTGTCATACACTGGTACAAATTCTCATTGTTGAATGCAATCATTATGTATATATATAATGTACCAATAAAGATTTCAATTAAAAAAATGAATAAGGAAAAGTCTATACAAGAGAAACTGAAACCATGGTCACTGAGCTGAACACAAGCTTGGTGCTATCTGATCGTTTGCCAAGTAAACCTGTTATTATACACAAATTTCACCCTTCCATGTGTCTTTGATCAATTCTCATTTGCTGTAACAGTAGCTACCATGATATATTTCAGTAGCAATATGCAAAGAGTCATGTTAACTGGTAATTTGTAGCAGCTGAAATGTGTGTGTCCCTTAATATCAGTGGTAATTGAAGGAAATTGGCAAGACTATAAGTGAAAGAAATGACGTGACAGCATCTGTGTACCAGGCTTGAACAGGACAGAAGGTCTCAGGAGAATTTTCCTCCATTTGATTCATTGATAAAATAAATTCCAAATTTTAACATATCAACAAGAGCTTTAGACAACTGGTAGTGCATTTAGCATTGAATAATAAGAGACACGGAATGCAAAGCAAAGAATTCATATTTGTTAAATGTAAATCAGTCAACTTGAAAGAACAGTCGATATATCAAAGTTTTGACAATGGTAATAATAATGTAGAGTACTCAGCCACATATTATATTTTTAGTATAATTGTATCTAAGCAGAATTACAATTTTACTACATTTGTAGGAGAAAAGGACTGCATATGTTGGGTTGTTTTAGGAGTCTGGCAAGTTTAAATAGATTTATGCTTTGTCTTGTCTAATACCAATATTTAACACTACAACCTGAAACATAATTAAAAAGAGTAGAATATACACCCTTGGGTTAGGTAAGATTTTTTTTTTCAGTACCAAGGATTGAACTGGAGACCTTGAGCTTGCAAGGCAGGTGGCTGTGCCACTGAGTCAAATCCTCCCTACAACTGCTACTTTTTCGGTAGTATCTTTATTAGACTATTTGATTTCCAATTTCCAATGTATGTAAATATAATCTTTAAAAATAAAAATAATTTCTAAAATCATGACAGTGCCACTACTAGTTATCATAATAAAAGGAATGATCATTTAGGAAATAAAATCTTGCAGATCTAGCAAAAGTTTTCCAATATTGAGCACTATTATAATTTTTTTGGTTTTTATTATGATTCAATTATTTGAAAAATTGTATATTTTAGTTTGACAGTTTTTGAAATGTGTTTTATAAATTTCAGAGATCTTATACTAAAGATGCATGTAATATATTCTCAAAAGTAATCATTTCTTGAAAAAATACTCGCTAAACTTTCACTAAGATGTCAATAAAATTACATAACTAATAAATATGATACAATAGAGTATAAAATATGCATGCTTCAAAGAACATATAAAAATACATTTTAAAATGTAAGAAATACTGCCGGCTAGATTACTTAACAAAATACTAAGAAATATAAAATCTGCAAAATCTGCCACTTGGACAAAAATAGAGTAAACTGTTAAATGCATTTTGTAGATGGACTCTTTTCATGTCATTAAAAGTATAAAAGAAATAGTTCTGGTACATTCTTAACAGTAGAAAGGAAATTGTGAATTCCAATGTATTTACTTCTTGTGTTTTAATTCACAAACAAAAGTAGTTGAGAAGATTTATTTATATTTAGTTCATGCTTCTTTCACTTTTGCAACAAAAATACTTAAATTTGTTTATGTTGTATTCATTTGTTGAGTGACATTTTCATAGCAAGACACAAAAGAATGAAGAAAGAAATACGTTTCACTGAATAGGCTGTAAATCATGTACAAGGACATGATGAAAATCTATATTAGTTACATAGTGTAGAGCAACAGATTCATCAAATATATTTTTTCAAAAATGTGAAATTTAAGGCAAATATTCAGTGTCATTATAACTGAACTATATGACAGGAAAATTACATTTGCTTCCACATAATATGTAAATTAATATTTTTATAATTTATATAGCTATAATTTTAACATTGGAAAGGTTAAATTTTAACATTTATTTTTAATAATTTCAGATTTATGAGGATTTTGCAAAAATGCATAGAGGTACAATAAACCCTTTACTTAGTTTTCTCTAATATTAATGTATGGTTAGTTATCAAATTCTGAAATCAGTACAATTACAGAAACTTGGAAAATAATGTAGGTATGATACTATGAACAAACTGCAGATGTTACATGAATTTCATCAGGGAAATTAGTGTCTCTTAACAGAGCTAAAAATCACTGTGTGATTATTATCCCAAGTATGTACCTGCTATCTATCTATCTAACCATCCATCTCTCTGTCACCTACATTCTTACTTATCCTCCAATAAAGTAGCTAGCCACACAAGTTGAAATTTGTACATCTAACTCCATTTCACTGTCACAAAGTTTATTTTAACCCCATTTTCCTTATCTATCTCTAGGAGAGATTGATATTCCCTCTGTATGTATATAAATATTTACAAATAATATATATATTTATACGTTTATTTCAGAATTCTTAATACTTTTGTAAGAAACAAGTGTACTAAATATATTGTGTGTGTTCACATTTCTTTGTGCTGTCTTTCTTCATGCCCTTAAAAGTGGTTATGTTATTTTTTAATATATTGAGCTTCTTTTTTCCTATGTCATTACATTTTATTAATTAAATAGTTTACTTAATATTTAAAATATTTACATAATAAGTAGATTCATAATTTTTTTCAAAATCTGTATTTAAATCTAAGTATGAAAATCTGAACTTTCACTTTACAGTTTGAACACACACTCTTTCATGGGTAGACTGGGGAGGAGTCGTTGGCCTCAGTCAGCACGTTCCCCCCTCTCAAGAAAGCTCCAGTTCTCCCGTTACTGAAACAACTAGCAGGAAAACTAATTTTGGGATTTGAAAAATGCCGAGGTCCTATTATGTTGTTTGAAATGTCCACCATTGAAACACTTAAATTTTCTCTAAAATTCATGTGGTTAAACTGATTTCAGATTCGTTTTTTTATACTGTAATGATTTTTTACAGTGTGCTGAAGCATATTCATATTCTTTCTAAAACTGGCTTTGATTCAACAAGATCTTTTTTTGTATTTACTAAAACAGATTTGAATTCAGAAATACAGCAAACAATATTTTCTACAAAATTTTCTTCAAATCAATAAGGATTAATATTTAAAAATTTGAGATCTTGCAATATAAATTTAATATATCATATAATTTAATATGTAGCATTCAAAAAAAGGGAAATTGTATGGTGGATTCCAAATTTATATATTAGATGTCTATGAAGTAACATATTCCTATAGTCCCTCATCTTTAAACATATAGTTCTTAAGCAATATTCAAGGTTTACGAATAGGGAGCATGGGTCATTGTGTAACCAGGTCCACAAGCACTAAGACATGTTTAGTTAACTGAGATAATTATTTGTTCTGTAACTTATATGGGACATTGTCTATGGATGATCCATAGACAGGAGGTAAAAGATGAAATCTTCAGCTGAACACGATAGTGCATACCTGTAATTCCATCATTCTGGAAGCCTCAGACAGGGAGATCTCAAAATCACAAGCTCAAGTGTTGATGGGCAAATAATACACTTGGGGAGACTATGTTTCATAATAAAAAAATCAAAGGGTTTGGGAAATTCAGCTCAACATGAAGGCCCTAGATTCAGTCCTTAGCACAGGGGGAAAAAAAAAAAGATCAACAATGAGCAAATCTTTGCTGACACAACAGATTGCTCTTTTCATAATAGACAGATTTTAGTGCTTTTTGTTGGAAAATCTCCATATTCTCAGGAGGAGGCTTATGTTATGTAAGCAATTAAGTAACTTCAGCAGGTGTATGGAAGGATGCAGGGTCAGACAGTCCCTCTTCTATTCCAAAAGTCCCCTTTGGTTTCTATATGGCACTACTGGAATGGCAAAACATCATACTCCTGGAAATGTGAGGCTCAGGATATGTCTGGGAGACACTGGGACAGAAGACAGTAGCAGAACAGGGGACCGAAGCCCTGAAGGCCCCCAGCTGGCTGTGACTCACTCTCTATTCACTAGGACTCCATGGGGAGCATACTATGTATCTTCTTCACAGAAGTCCTCCCAAATGCACAGTGAGTGAGGGTACTTCCACTAATAACGTCAATAATTATTAAATGTCAATATTAATAAATTAATGACATTAATTATTAATAATTAAATAATACCCTAAAATAAGCCTCTGCCATGCACTAGTTATCATCATAAACACATCTGGCTGCTAACTAGAAAGTGCATCTCACAGGCTCACTGCCATTACTGCTTTAAGGCACATCCCAGCAAGATATCAAATAACCCAGGGAGTCTAATTACTTAGCACTGTTCCTTTTAAATATTAAAAGGCCAAGGGAATTTGGGAAATAAAGACAAGATGACTACCTATGGACTCAGAAGAGTTCTCAATACCTTTTGGTGGTAGGACACAACACACAGAAACTGCCATGATTGAAATGCAAAACTTGTTTCTTAAAGCTCCAAATGAAGAGGGTTGCCAGACTGTGTCTCCGTTACTTCCTCGTCTCTGGAACAAAATACCCAGTACCCGAAGGTTAAAGTTTATTTGGGGTCACAAATACAGTCTTGGTTTGACAGCGAGTCAGATCAGGCATGCTAAAAGGGCCTGAGTGGAGGAAAATTGTGCACATTATGGAGGCCAGGAAGGAGAGAGAGAAGGGAGGACCAGCTGAGAGACGCAGACCCTTCAAAGTCAAACTTTCAGTGAGTGGCTCCTCCTAGTAGCACATTCCACCCCAGCATCTGATGATTCAGACTCCTTGCCCAATCTCCACCTTTGAAACAAACCAAGACTTTCAGGGAATTTTTAAAGCTTCAACCACAATATTCTGTCTCTAAGCTCCAAAAGAGTCATATCTATTACTTTATGCAAATAAATTTAGTCAATCTCTAAGAGTCATCAGATTTTTGACATTTCTAGCATTGGGAGAAAGTCCAAGTTTAAAGTTTTCTCTGACACTCAGTAAAAAATCTTGGCTGTGGATTTCTGTAAAAATAAAAAAAGAAGTTAAATACTGCTGACATAAAATGTCATAAGGTAAAGATTCGTATGCTTCAGGATGACATAGGAGAAGAAAAAGAAAGTGGACTAAAGTCAGAGTGAAACCCAGGAGGGCAAACAATGACCAGGGAGAGTTCTGCTACGTGTGAACTCTGAGCCACATGGCAGTCCCATTCATGCAGCATTTCCTGTCGCAGACCTCACGGCCTCTCTCTCGGAGTGGCTTTTCTCACTGCTCACCACTTTCCTCAGCAGACGTTTCATTTCCCTGGCTTCTCGAATATCTTGAAGTCTCCTCCGTTCTTTCTGCTTTATTCTCATAGTTTCACACACTTTCCTCTCAGTGGCACCAGGGTTTCTTCCAAACTCTGGGTGGAAGACTCCATAACCTTGAAGTTCTTGCATTTTCCATGCACATTAAACCATCAGCAGCCTATGGATAACAAGTTTGTTGCCAGTTCACACAATAACCAGGCCCTTTTACATCGTGCTTACAGAGGACTCTGAAAGCTTGGATGGCAAGGCATTGTGAGACACATCCAAAAGAACCGATTCTTTAGCTGGCTCTTCTGCGGTAGCTTGATAGGCACTTCCTTCCCTTTTACCTCTGAGATTTTTCCAGAAGGCAGGACCTTGCATATTCCTGGGATGCCCTCAAGGTACCTTTCCTATTCTCCTGATACAAAACACACAGCAAATCTTTTTCTCAGCCATGCTGTCCCGTGCCTCCACTCTGCAGGTCTTTCATGAAAATTTTTTAAATGGCTATTTGCTTCTCTTTCTAACAGTAAAACTGGTTGAAAGTTGCCAGCTGTATCTATACTGCCTTGAAATTTCCTCCAATAGGTGAATTACTCAGCCTCCCTTAATCTGTCTCACAAAATGTCTCACACGTGGCTAAAATGTAGACAAACTTTTATTCAAGAGCACAATATATGTAGTCTTGAATCCAATTGCCAGTAGTGTCTTTGCTCCCAATTAAAACCTCTGAGCTTAACCTTTACTGTGTGTGTGTGTGTGTGTGTGTGTGTGTGTGTGTGTGTGTTTCCAGCATTCTGGTATTCTGAGCTTTCAATAGCATCGCCTGTCAGGCTCCTGTAACAGCATTCCTGAGCTTCTCTAGCCATAAACTACAAAGCTTCCTAATTTTTTTCTACAAATGAATTCCAAAGGCTTCTAATCTGCATGAATAAATATGGCCCTGGACACACTCCTCATACCCAAATCTGTCCCAGCAACTTTCTCACTAATGAATACATGCTACTTAACACCTAAAACTTAAATAAGAGATTTATTTTTTTCATATTTACAGCCTTTGGTCTCTGGCTCCAAGGCAGAACTAACATGGACATAGGGTGTGGGGCGAAGAAAGGTGCTGATGCCAAGACACTCAGGAAGTAGAAAGGGATGGAAGGGAGGAGGCGAGTGGGGAGAAACACTTTTCCTTGTCCCCCAATGAGGACCTTTCACAACTAGACCCCACCTTCCAGCAGCACATTTGACTATGGCACCTGTGTGCCATAGTCATCACCCACAAGCCCCCACTCTTTTTTTTTTTTTTTTTTTAGGTTTTTTGAGACAGGGTCTCGCTTTTGTGGTTCAGGCTGGCCCTGAGCTCAGCCTCAAACTCACATCACAATCCTCCTGCCTCTGCCTCCCGAGTGCTGGGATTACAGGCGTGAACCACCACGCCCGGCACTGTGGTATGTGGTACTGGTTGCTGCTGGGTGTGGGTCTCCACACCC
>PVIR01004265.1:0-15708 GCA_004026965.1 Petromus typicus | reverse complement strand
CAACCCAGGCCCTTGCGCTTGCAAGACAGGCGCCGGAACCACTGAGCTAACTCCCCGGCCCCCAAGCCCCCACTCTTGACACATGAAGGGAATATTTTGTATGCACCAAGCAGGAACTGCAGGGAGCAGCTCATGTGTGGTAAGTAGGGTGGAGTTAGCTGGATTTTATTAGCTCTCAGTTGCTGACATGAGTACTTCTCCAGGATGCAAAATGCAAAGGATGTCCCTAACTGTCCCTGGAGTTATTAGAGCTCATACATTGTGACCCTGAAGCTAATACTCCCTAACTAGAAATGACTACATTATAGACTGAATTAGCTGTTGAGAAGGAGCACTGACTGACCATTAACTGGAGTCTCTGAACTGGGTCAAAGTATCATTTAAAATCAACAGATACCCTGTTTGTGTGATCCCAGCTCACTGAGTCATAATCTACACCTTGATGCTTTTTTCAGCAATCTCCAAGGTACCTCAACTTCAGAAGCACTATATCTAATTCAGAAACAGTTGAAATTATGGAAGTACTTAATTTGGTAAAGAAGAAATTTGAAATAGATATTGGAAAGTGAGTAAAAATACCTTATTCCCTTTTTTGTTTAAATACATGAAAATGGTCATGATATGGTTGGCTCCTTAGAAAAAATTTAAAAATATATTCTAAAATGATAGATTTTGTTGAAATAAGATCATGCACCACAGAGTGCATTACTTGATGACCTTCCTGTGAAAGAATTACACATCCTCTTTCTGTTTAACTTACACCCAAACATAAAAGTTTGCCAATGAAATATGAAAGAAAAAAAGAAAACATTTGTTATCTTCAGGTTGAAACCTTAAGAAGCAATGAATCCTTCAAAATTTTTCTTTTTGTTGCTTGTGAAATAAAAGAAGCATATTTCAAGATAGAAATTAGAATAACCTCAGAGTGTCCACAAGGGATTTACAGTATAGTGTAAACCAGAAACATTTTGTCCTATGTACTTCCTTTGTGTTTATTTGTTTATTTTAAACCTCTGAAATGTGAAGATTATTTGTGACCAGGCAGCATAACCTAAGGTATAATGAGAAAAGAATTTTATGGGACAAGTTTACAGAAATGCATCTTATTTCAGATAAATTAGGTGAAACTTTATAATCAATTTGGCATAAATTTAAGTTCCAGATACATTTCATTGCACGAATATTTGACAAATGTTTCTTTCTTTCATTAAAGCAAGAATTTTCTTTAATCTCAGCACTAGGAATTCAGAGGCAAGAAAATCCCAATTCTGAGTCCATTCAGGACCACACAGCAGAACACTGATTTTGATGACAATAATGATGATGGTGATCACCATGGAGGAAGAGGAAGAGAAGGCATAGAACAAGGAGAAGAAAGAAGTTAAACACATTCCTCTATTTTCTCTACATTTTCCAACATCCCTCTGTTTTTTAATGATACTTCAGGAATCACAATGAACCTCCAAGAGGAAAGATATGTGACTCCAGGATGCAATCTCCTCTTCCAGCAGTGTAAACCACTTAAAAATTTTTACATGCTTAAGAATATTTAAATTAATCTGACCAAATATAGCTCAACAGGAACAAAATGCAAAGATCAGTGCTCTAGAGAATTTCTTGAGGAAATGTCCTAAAGGAACGTGTAATTAAGCGTTCTAAACATTCCAGGTGAATACAGATGAGGAGGAGACAAGATGCGCTAGTTCTCCGGGCACAGTTCTGATGACGTAGGCAGTGATTACCCCTTCTTTTATTTTATCCTACTGCTCAATCTGGATAATAGATTAGCTGGGTTACCTTAATAAAAAGTTGAATTTAAAGTCACTATGAGTAATAATAATAGTAATAATAATGATAGTTAAAAATTTATGTCAACTCACAAAACACTACAACTTTTTTGTTTTAAAATGTGATTATTTTGATATGCTAGCAGTAAATGACCTTTAACATTTATTCTGACTTTAAAATTCCAGCACAATTTTTATATTAGTTATAACTTCCAATAATATCTTCTTTCTTTAATCAGAGCATTGCTAGTGCTAATAACAATGAATTTTGGTTGCACTAATTATACAGTAAAAAAATTCCAATTAGATATCATTTTAATATCCGAAAGCATATGTGTTTTTAAGAGATACAGTCTATTCTTCAAGAATGTAGGTTTCTATGAAATTCAAAAATCCTCAGTGTTGCAGTGAAGTCAATTGCAGAGCTAAAGAGAATGAAAAATCATTTTATAATCAACAAAATCATCAAACAGCAGTGGCATAAAAGTTGATTCACAACCACATTCTAGCTGGGCATGGTAGTATAGATCTATAATCCTATTACTTGGAAGACTGAGGCAGGAGGAATATTTTGATTTTGAGGTCTGCCTGAACTACAGAGGAAGTCTATTTCCAAACAACAAAATCAAAACAAAACAAGAAAATACATCCTAAATGTAAGGGACGTATTCAATATCTGTGCTGTGTCTTTGTCATTGAGACAGACAATTACAGCAGCTTCACCTCCATCATCCATGTTACTGAAAGATCTAAGATGTTGCATTCGGGGACAATAGTTTGGTTTCACAGATATTCAAACCATCTAAAAGGTGGCTTCAGAAATGTAGCTTCATACTAGCAGCCATCGGAATGATTTCTATCTTTATAATGTAGTTTCACTAGGAAGGATTTGAATATTTATAAAAATTCATAATAATTACAAAAATGACATTTTCAGACATTGAAATATATTATATTTCAATAAAATATAAATATAGTTCCTAATATCTCCCATTAGGAAATTTAAATTTAAATATATTAATCTGTTTCACTTTTAGGATAAAATTTCCAAATGTAATTCTAATTTTACATGGAGATGATGAAGGTTAGCTTTTTTTTTTTTTTGGCTTTTTCAAACAGGGTCTCACTTTGCAGTTCAGGCTGGCCCTGAGCTCAGGCTCAAACTTACATCACAGCAATCCTCCTGCCTCTGCTTCCCGAGAGTTGGGATTACAGGTGTGAGCCACCATGCCCAGCACTGTGGTATGTGGCTCTAATTGCTCCCAGGTGAGTCTCCACACCCAGTATTGTTATGTGGTTACCGGGGATTGAACCCAGGCCCTTGTGCTTGCAAGACAGGCACTGGAACCACTGAGCTATATCTCTGGCCTTTGAGGTTAGCTTTTATAAGGAAGTTATCCTAAATTTAAAAATAATAATTACATATGTAATATAGCTTAAAATCTTCCTTTTAGAGTTTTACTGTGTTATCAATTCAAAAACTGGCTGAGTATTTAGAGAAGCTTGTAATCCAGATCATGAAGATCAGGTATTGCAGAATATCTTACTAGTAGACACATTAAACTTAGATCCCCAAATAGTTTATTTAATAGTTTATTGTCATTTAAATTGTGTTGCATAGTATTTATTAAATTTTTAAAAAGCATTCCTTTCTGAGCATCCTTGATTGTAGGGAAAAGACAAAACCAAATATAGTCTGAAAGACACCAATGAGCATTTTCCTACAAGATTAAATACCCTAAAGCTTCAGCCTTTCTTTTCAGACATGCATGCAATGGTAACTGAGCTCAGGCTGATGTTTAAGTGTTTAATATAATCATAAATTTGACAAAATAATAGCTTCCTATGAGCAATGGAATTTGAGAGTAAATCTAATCTTCTCCATGACAGAACATTATCTCTATATTTTATTCATGGAAATAGACAATTTTCAAGGATTTTGAAACTATAAATGTAAGGCGATATGAGAAGTCTGAAGCTCAGACCTTGAGTTCTCATCTGATAGAAAGTTTAATCATGAAATCAATATTTTGTGAAGGAAAATTCTAGTGAGCTGTGTGCACCTAGGGAGAGCATTTCACGGCTCAGTGAGCCTACTTAGTGAGGGAAAACCATCGAGGCGTAACCTGAAGAAGAAGTTTGTGAAATAAAACATTCAGCTGTTTTTACAAGATATCGGGCAATGCAAATTATTTTGTCCAAGCACTGTGGTTTTTAATGGTTCATCAGGGTAACATAACAGGCAGTCGTAAGTGGTTTTTATCTTCCTGACTTTACTGACACCTAATTTCATTTTTTAAGTTATTCAGTGTCAGCACTGAATAATGTACAATCAAGTTTCTAGAACAAATTTGCAGTGGCAAAAATAATTTGTTGAATTCATAAATTTTTTTCTTTTTGTTACTGTTTCTTTTTTTTCTTTTTTTTCAAAAAATTAATCTTTATTGGGACATTACATGTACGCATCATGATTGCACTCCATAATGGAGATTTGTACCACTATAAGACACAACTTAATTCTCATTTTTTCCCATAGCCCTACCCACCCTATCGCCGTCTCCATATACATAAGATTTGTTTCCTTACTTTTTTGTTACAATCTCATCACCTTTCCCCATTTTCCCTATTTTACATTGAGCATTTTCTATTTCACAATATATAACATACAATTCTAGGATTCATTTACATCTTTATTTTCTCATACCAGAGAAAAGATGCGATATGTACCTATCTGTGCCCTGTTTATTTCACTTATGAGAATAACCTCAAGGTAGGTCCATTTAAGTATAAATGATTCAAAGCTATCATTTTTTATGGCAGAGTAATACTCCATTCTGTAGAAGAACCACAGCTTTTTGATCCAGTCGCCAGTTGATGGACACTTGAATTGTTTCCAAGATGTAGCAATAACAAATTGGGCTGCTATAAACATGGGTGCACATATGTCACTGTGATATCAGTCTTTTAATTCTTGTGTGTATATAACTAGCAGGGCAATGGCCGGGTCAAATGGGACCTCCAATCCTAGCTTTTTGAGGAATCTCCAAACTGATCTCCACAGGGGTTGTACAAGTCTACAGTCCCACCAACAGTGGAGAAGGGTTCCTTCTTCTCCGCAGCCTCGCCAACATTTGCTGTTGGCAGATTTTGAAATGGCAGCCATTCTCTGTGGAGTGAGATGAAATCTCAATATTGTTTTCATCTGCAACTCTCAAATGACTAATGATGTTGAGCATTTCTTCATATGTTTCTTAGCTGCTCTTACCTCTTCTTCTGAAAAATATCTTTTCATCTCAGATGCCCATTTTTTAATTGGCTCATTAAATTTGAGTGGGCTGATTTTTTTTTGAGCTCTTTATATATTCTAGATAGTAGGACTTTGTCTGACGAACAGCTGATAAAGATTTTTTCCCACATTGTTGGTTGCCTTTTTGCACTGTTGGTGGTTTCCTTTGCTGTGCAGAAGCTTTTTAAAAGAATGAGGTCCCATTTGTTGATTTCCTCAGCCAATTCCTGTGCTATGGAGTTTTGTTCATGAAGTCTTTCCCTAAGCCAATGTCTTGGAGATTTTTACCTAACCTGTTCTGCAGTAGGTTTAGAGTGTCTGTTTTAATATTTAGGTCTCTTATCCACTTTGATTTTAGCTTGGTACATGGTGAAAGAGTTAGATCTACTTTTAGTCTTTGGCAAGTTAAAGCCCAGTTTTTCCAGCAACATTTTTTAAAGAGGCTATCTTTACTCCATTGAGGATTTTCTGCTCCTTTGTCAAACATGAGATGGCTCAGTGAATCTGGAGTAGTTTCTGGATCTTCTAGTCTACTCCATTGATCCTCAGGTCTGTCACTTTGCCAGTACGACACAGTTTTCATCACAGTGCCTTTATAGTATAATTTCAGGTTCGGAGTTGTAATACCCCCCATCATGTCCCTGTTGCTTGTAATTGCTTTGGCTATTCTAGGTCTTTGTGGTTCCAGATGAAACTTTGGATTTTTTGCTCTAGATCTGTGAAATATGCTATTGGGATTTCAAGCGGGATTGCATTGAATGTGTAGAGTACTTATGGGAGTATAGTCATTTTGACAGTATTGGTTCTTCCTACCCAGGAGCAAGGTATGTCTTTCCATTTTTGGATATCATTTTCTATCTCCTTTTTCAGAGTGCTATAGTTTTCAGAGTAGAGGTCTTTCACCTCCTTTGTTAGATTGATCCCTAGGTATTTTATTTTTGGGAGTGCTATTGTGAAAGGGACTGACTCTCCAATTTCTATCTCAGTGGGTCTACTGTTTGTGTATATGAAAGCTACTGATTTTTGAATGTTGACCTTGTAACCAGCTACGTGACTAAAATTGGTGATTATGTCCAGCAGTTGTTTAATTGAGTTTTTAGGATCCTCTAGATAGAGTATCATGTCATCAGCAAATAATGACAATTTAACTTCTTCTTTTCCAATCTTTATTCCTTTTATTTCTTTCTCTGGTCTAATTGCTGTGGTTAATATTTCCAGAACTATATTGAACAGAAGTGGTGAGAGACGACACCCTTGTCTTGTTCCTGATCTTAGTGTGAAAGGTTTCAATTTTTGACCATTTAGTATGATACTGGCTGAAGGTTTCTCATAGATAGCTTTTATTAGTTTGAGATACAGACCATGTATTCCAATATTCTATAGAGTTCTGAACATAAACGGGTATTGTACTTTGTCAAACGCTTTTTCTGCATCAGTTGAGATGACCATATGATTTTTGTCCTTAAGCCTGTTAATATAATGTATAACATTGATTGATTTTCATATGTTGAACCATCCTTGCATCCCTGAGATGAATCCAACTTGGTCAGGGTGTATAATCTTTTTGATAATTCTCTGTATTCTGTTTGCCAGGATCTTATTGAGGATTTTGGCATCAATATTCATTGGAGATATTGGCCTGTAGTTCTCTTTTTTGGTTGGGTCTTTCTCTGCTTTTGGAATCAAGGTAATGGTTGCTTCCAGGAATGAGTTTGGGAGTACTGCTTCCCTTTCAATTTCATTGAAGAGTTTCAGAAGTAGAGGCACTAACTCTTCTTTAAAAGTTTTACAGAATTCAGCAATAAAACCGTCAGGTCCAGGGCTTTTCTTTGTTGGCAAGTTTTTAATTACATTTTCAATTTCACAGATTGTTATTGGGGTATCTAACATTTCTATATCTTCTTTATTCAGCTTTGGGAGTTTGTATGTGTCTAGAAATCTATCCATTTCTTCTACATTTTCCATTTTATTGAAGTATATATTTTCAAAGTAGCAGTTTATTATCTTCTGGACTTCCTCTCGGTCCATAGTAATTTCTCCATTCTCATTCCTGATACCATAGATATGACCCTTTTCCTTCCTTAGTTTAATGAGGTTGGTTAAGAGTCTATCAATTTTGGTTATCCTCTCAAAGAATCAACTTTTCAATTCATTGATTTTTTGAACCATTCTCTTGGTTTCTATTGCATTAATTTCTGCCCTGATCCTTATAATTTCTTGCCTAGTGCATGCTTTGGGTTTGTTTTGCTCTTTTCTTTCTAGACACTTGAGGTTCAGCATTGAATTGTTTATTTGAGCTTGCTTCATTTTCTGGATGTAGGCTTTCACTGCTATGAATTTTCCTCGTAGAACTGCTTTCATTGTGTCCCATAAATTTCTATATGTTGTACTGGGGTTGTCATTTAGTTGTAAGAACTGCTCGGTTTCTTCTCTAATTTCTTCTGTGACCCATTGGTTGGTGAGCCAAGTGTTGTTCAGTTTCCATGTGTTTGTGAATATCCTGGGCTTTCCTTTGTTATTCAGCTCCAACTTCAAGGCACTATGATCTGACAGTATACAAGGGATAACTTCAATCCCTTTATATTTGCTTAAACCTGATCTATGAATGAGCACAAGGTCTGTTTTTGAGAATGATCCATGAGAAGCTGAGAAGAATGTATATTCTGATTTTGTGAGGTGAAATACTCTGTAGGCATCTATTAAGTCCATTTGCTGAAGAGTCTGCTTGAGTTCAAGGATTTCCTTAGTGACTTTTTGTCCAGTCGATCTGTCTCTTTGTGACAGTGGGGTATTGAGGTCCCCTACTATTATTGTATTGGAGTTTATCAAGTCCGTTAATATTTGTTTTCTATAGTTGGGTGCATTAGAATTTGGAGCATAGATATTTAAGATTGTGATTTGTGTCTCTTGGATTTTTCCCTGAACTAAAAGATAGTGTCCATCTTTATCTCTCTTTATCAGTTTTGGCTTGAAGTCTATTTTGTCTGCATTTAAAATCGCCATTTCTGCTTTCTTGCTGTTTCCAGTCGCATGGAGTATTGTTTTCCATCCCTTTACTTTTAGTCCATGGGTTTCTTTCTGAATTACATGTTTTTCTTATATGCAGCAGATTGTAGGATCTTGTTTTTTGATCCACTCTTCCAGTCTGTATCTCTTAATTGGCGCGTTGAGTCCATTGACATTAATCGTTATGAGTGATATAGGTAAATTTAGTGCTGCCATGTTTTCCTGTTCTTGGCTGTGTTATTCTACTTCTGTCCTTTTTCCAACAGTTTCTTGTTTGGTCCCATGGGTTGACTCAGTTAGGTCTCATGGATTTGTAACTTTCCTTATTTTTCTCCAAGATATTCTCTCTTTTTTTTTTTTTTTTTGTTTTGTTTTCTGTTTTTTGTTTTTGTTTTTGGGGGTTTTTTTTGGGTTTTTTTGAGACAGGGTCTCGCTTTGTAGTTCAGGCTGGCCCTGAGCTCAGCCTCCAACTCACATCACAGCAATCCTCCTGCCTCTGCCTCCCAAGTGCTGGGATTACAGGTGTGAGCCACCACGCCCAGCAGTGTGGTATGTGATACTGGTTCCTGCTGGGCGTGAGTCTCCACACCCAGTATAGTATGTGGTTACCAGGGATCAAACCCGGGCCCTTGCGCTTGTAAAACAGGTGCCAGAACCATTGAGCTAAATCCCCAACCCTCTCCAAGATATTCTTTAAAATGTATTGGAGCACAGGTTTAGTATTTGTGAAATTTTTCAGGTGTTCTTTGTCTTGAAAGTATCTTATTTCCCCATCAATTTTGAAGGATAGTTTTGCAGGATACATCAGTCTGGGTTGGAAGTTGTTTTCCTTTAGGGCTTGGAAGACTTCACTCCAGGCTCTTCTTGCACTGAGTGTTTGAGTTGAGAAGTCCGCTGTGATCCTGACAGGCTTCCCTTGGAATGTAACTATTTTCTTTTCTCTGGCTGCTTTAAGTGTTTCATTCTTTTTTTTTTTTTTTTTTTTTTGGATATGTGGGACTTTTATGATGATATGCCTAGGTGTCGATTTTTTCATGTCATGGGCATGTGGCGTTCTGTATGCTTCATATATTTGTATGTCCAATTCTTTACCTTTTTTTGTGAAGTTTTCTGCCATTATCTGTGTGAATAGCTTTTTGATGTCTTTAGCATTGTCTCCTGCTTCCTCAGTGACTCCAATGAATCTTATGTTATTCTTCTTTGAATCATCTAGGAGCTGTTGGATTGACTTTTCATTATCGCTTGCTTTTTTCCATAGATTATGTCTTTCCAGTTCATTGGTTGAGATCCTGTCTTCTAGGTCTGAAATTCGGTCTTCTGCCAAATTCATTCTATTGTGCAAACTTTCATTTTCTTTCTTAATTTCCTGGGCTTCTGCTTGTAGGTATTTAAAAGGTTCCATTGCTTTTGCTATCTTGGATTCTATCAATTCTATGATTTCCTCTTTAGCTTTATTAACCATCATGTTGACAGTGTCCAGTATCTCTGCTTTCATCTCAGAGATCAGTTCTGATTTCTATTTTACTAGATCTGCTTTGGTTATCATTTCCGAGGACCCTGGAGATTGGGCTTCAAACTTCTCTATTTCCCTTCCCCCTGTGTTACCTTGAGGATCTTTGTATCTGAGACTTTGAGTGTTTCCTCCTCTCTGACCTGCCCTGTTTTCTGGTGCTGTTTGTTGCAAGTCACTTTCCCCCTAATAGTTAGGAACCTTAAAATAGCAGTGTTTCCTGGGTTGTTCTTTGCAGTCTGTATTGAGACCTAAAGAAAAACCCCTAGTTCTGGCACACCATATGAGGCACTCAATCAGTACAGTCAGAACACCTTCTCCTGTCTGCTTTAGAGGAAGGCTCTGGCTCCTGAACTGCTACAATGGTGCTGCCTGAGGTTCCAATGGGCTCACCTGCTCACCAATACAGAATCTCTAGGCTTGGTTGTGCAGTTGGCCTGGAGGCCAGTAGGCTGTAGGCCCTGTGTAGCTGCAATGGTAGGGGCTAATGTTCCAACAGGCCCACCTATTCACCAATAAAAGGTGACTGGATGTGCTTCTGCATTTGCTGTGGAGAAAGTCAGACTCTGACCTGCTAACCTCAGTCCCTGGGCGCTCTTCCGGTGTGGGCCTGGAAGCCAGTAAGCTCTAACCCTGGCACAGATTTGGTGATGCAGACTCGGTGCCACAGTCGTCCTTTCCCAAGCCACGCACTGCTAAACTCAGTCCCTGGGTGCTCTTCCAGCGTGGGCTTGGAGGCCAGTAAGCTCCAACCATGGCGCAGATTCGGTGGCACAGTCACTGTTTCCTGAGCCACCCGCTGCTAAACTCAGTCCCTGGGCCCTGTCCTCTTTTTCTTTTTTTTTGAGACAGGCTCTTCTTTTTGTAGTTCAGACTGACTTTGAACTCAGCCTTGCGCTCACATCAATCCTTCTGCCTCTGCCTCCCAAGTGCTGGGATTACAGTCATGAGCCACCACACCTATGACTGTGGTATGTCATTACATTGTTAATGGGTGTGAGTCTCCATACCCACATTTGTTGTATGTGGTTACTGGGGATCAGGGATTGAACCTGGGTCCTTGTATTTGTAAGACAGGCACCTGAACCACTGAGCTAAATCCTTGGCCTTACTGTTCTTTTCTTCAAGGAGAGGTCAGAGGCTTCTGAGAACTAGTCCTGTGTGGTCTCCTATAAGCATCAACCCATCATGGAACAAGGACTGTCAGAACTTCCTGGCCTTCTCCAGGATTGTAGTGTAGTTCAGGTTGATCAGAAGGCCCCTGCCCACCACGGAGGACCACAGGCATGGAGAGGCTCTGTTTGCCTAATCCGTATCCATCATAAACTTCTCCTTTTCTAGAAACACAGCAGAGTAATCAATAGCCGGATTTCTTTTCTTGGTAAGAATGAAAATCAGGTCTTAAAAAAAATAGATGTTATTTACTGTGGGCAAAGGATTAAAAAATAAAGATCTCAGTAGTCTCTTTCCAAGTAGATCTATGAGTATACTTTCTAGATGAAAGATAAATTCACAGCTGAATTTCTTACCCAGCAGTTAGAAAAAGATTGAGATCCCACGGAAACCAAAACCAACCAACAATAACCCCACTGACATTTTAGGACAATAGCAGATGGTGTTAAACAGCCCCACGTTAATGCAAAATAAATGTGATGTTTTGGACCTTAGCAAGGCAGGAACATACTTCAGGTAGGCACACAAAAGGCGGTAGACAATTCTCTGAATTTACACTTGCAACAAAAGCTGCACAGATAGCTGAATTCATCTCATTTTGCACAAATAACTATCATTTGCAAAAGAATATTCATCCAATTGATATTATGCACTTTATTTTTGTAAAGGTGAAGGTTCAGCTGACCACTCAGATCTTCATCATAATATTGAATGGTTACTTATGATTGAATGAAGGCGCACAGGCGGCATACTGAACGGGGGCCTTGAGGATACTAGAGAACACTTAGTGAAGCAATCCTTGAATGCTTTTTAAGTAAACAGAAGGTAGCACTATGAACTTAAGTGTAATTCATGGAACTCACTTTTTAAATGTACGTGGAAGCCAAAGAAGTGAAAGACTGAAGTCTTTCTCCATGCTCTGAATGCAGCTCTCTCATTGGCCCATTAATTCCTTTGATTTGGAAAGCTAGTTCAAGTTGAGCATCTAGCGAAGTTAATTGCAATATTATTTCTTACATGCCAGTATCTACTATACTGATGCTAGTTCTACTGGTGAGATAAATCAGTATGTAGCAATGTGCTCAACAGCAAAACTGAAATCTTATGCTATTATTCTAGTTGCTGCAGGCATTTGAGTTGCAAATACCACTCCCTTATTACTGTATTTGCTCAAAAATGGTCCCTTTGTGTAAGCCAAGTAGACAGAGGTGTAATACAACACAAACATAATCCGCTGAGCCCTGCACTGAGAGTTACGCGCTAATGTGGCCTTCTCTGATTTCTGCTGATTTCTAAAACTAGACTGAGTATTCCCTTTCTGTCTGTGTAGAGAATCCTACGCTACTATTTATTCATTATTTTGTACTTGTGTGAGCAACTACTATCTCTTCTGACCTTTTTTTTGTCACAGTCTAACACACAATGTGAGTTATCACTTTTCAAATATTAGTTTTTCTCATTTTAATTTTCATTAGTACCTTCCTGTCCAACCTGATTACATTGATTATGGGAAGTCGGTGCATGCACATAATAAATTTTAATTCTTTCACATCCCTTTCATCCCTCCCACCTGACTCCACCAACTTCTTGGTCTTCTTCTCATTTGAAAAGATCTATTTCCCAGTTTCCAATCATTTATTTTTTATTTTGCTTTTCAATTATATATACTTTGAGTTTTTCACATAAGAGAAACAGAGTGGTACTTAAGCATCTGTGTCTGAATTATTTCACCTAAATTATGGTCCAAAGGGGCATCTGTTTTCCTGATAGTGATGCAGATTGTCCTTCACTGTAGCAATGCATTACCCCACCATTTATGTATACTTCGTGTTTTTTATTCATCTGTTAGTAGACATATAGACCATTTCCAAGATTTAGTTGCTATCAGTTACACTGTTATAATCATGGATCTGCATGTATAAAATACTGTTATTTAAAAATTTTATATTATCTGGGTGTTTTTCCTAACAAGACTCTTAGGAAATTAAGTTCAGATCTAAGATATAAACTGTTGGTTTGCCACATTGGTCTGGGGGACATCTGATGTTTCTAATTTTGACTGCACAATTCTTGAGAGATATCTTCCCGAGACTGCTTATTGTCACATCTGGACTTTTACTTACTTCCCAGCCAAATCTGGTTAAAGCTATTTATTAATATAATGAAGAAGCATTTTCTTTTTACATTGGATATGTTTCTATGTCAACAAATGTCCATAAATTTAACCAATTTCATAAATTTACATTAAGAAAAACTTACCAATTAGCTATATATAAAACAAAATATATATGAACACCTTTTTTTGTCGTTGTTGTTGTTGCTGTACAATTCAGGTTTGCTCATCAATAAGGAGATTTTTATGATGATTGAAGAGTATTTATCTACAGTATATTAACAGTATAGCACAGATCTTGATAAGAAAACATAGACTTTTGTCCACAATATGTCCAACTATTATAATGTGAATAAAATTGAAAAGACTGGAAATATTTGTTTTGTTCAAAATATGGCATATAACTGTGTCTGTATTATTTTTATTGACATGATTTATGTGACTAAAGGGCTTCTTACATATGTAGAAACCTCATAGTTCATTTTATGTCATTCTTGATGTTAGATATTTATGTTTAATTTTTATTTATTGTGTCATTTCTCTCAGAAATCTTATCAGTTCTTTTCTATGAAATTATCATTTTATTTTATGAATTCAGAAACTATATATTAATGTGTTTTTGATCGACAGATACAATAAACATTTATTTAACCTGATATCATAAAAATAAAACAAATGCCATTTTTAAAAAATTATGACATGACCTTTTGAAAAAAGGCTAACAATCTTATATCAAAATATGTGATATAGAAACCATTATTTTTCATTTGCCATGATCTGCAACCACACACATGACATTTGTATTTGAAAAGGTCAGGATGGGTGGTGTGATGGCTTACTAATATTAACACTACTAAATTTAAATTATATATATTGCAAGTGTATCATTGAATTTTTTAATTCACTGGGGATAATAGATAATACATTTAAAATTTCACATTTTAAAATCATCATGAACATGTGCAAGTGGCTATGATAGAAATTGGTGAAAATTTTGTGTCTCAGATATTTTCAACTAAGTAATATCTTAGGTCCTCTGAAAAATATCTCTAGGCCCAAGCCTACCAATGTATATTACCTATATTTTTATTGTAAGTCTCAAGTTTTTTGAAATGTCATGATAAAATTACCCTCTGGTCAGGTGACTGTTCGAAATGCATAGATCTGCTGGAGGCATTTCTTTTTATGTAAAATACCGGTTTGTTTGTAGTTTAGATTCAGTGGGTTTCTCAAGTGTGAAGCTACAGCATAAAAGCAGCTATAGAAGAGAAGGAATTGTGTGTGGCTATGTTCCAACAGAACTTTATTTAGAAAGCAGATGGTGGCTGGGTGGGATGCAGTATGTCTCCTGATGGAATACCAGCATTTCATGTTTTGATAGATCAAAAATATTCTTCTGAAACTTTAATGTGCAAATTACCAAAAAAAATCTATTGTGCATAATATTAGTCGCAGACTTTCCTTGAAGGAGAGGTGGTCCTGCGGATCTCACCAGCTTCCTCTTCTCCCAGGCCTTTTATGGAGAGCAGGATCTCTATACAGTGTTCTCGAGTTCTTTGTAGTTAAATGACTTGGAGAAATACTGGATTAACAGGCATAGCAGGTTTTTCTGGAGCCAGATTTAGCAAAACTTTTAATACAATAAAATACACCATGTATTTTCAAAGTGGGAAGGGAAATGTTTTAAAATGTGTTTCATAAAAAAATAAGCCTCTCTTTTTTTGTTAAATTTTTCCCATGACTAGCTGTCTGGGAGACAATTTACAAGGAATTTTTCTGTAATTTGGTTTGCAAGGAGGAAGTAGTGATTTATTTAATTATTTAAAAGACTAATTTAGTGGTGTTTCAATATTCTTTTTATAATATTAATTGGCAAGAATCCATGTTAGTTCTTAAGAAAACTGTAAAGTACCTCACAATAAATGCTGAAGAAATTCGTGGTGGTTTGGAACAGTTGGAATTACGGTAAGACAGAGCAGAATAAAAATGAGATGGCGTTGCCTTCAGCATACTTCTCTCAAAAATTTCACAAGTAAAAGTGTAACTATTCTAGTCTTTTCTAACTGATGCCCACAATAAATTATTTTATGTTATAAAACTGTAGGACGTTTATCTAACACAACTTTTAGACATTTTCCATTATAAATGAATATAATGTTATTAATATCAATATAACATAAATTGAGGTATACAAAAAATATTCAATTAAGTTTTTAAAAATTCAGTTCCTAAACTTCATGTTTGTAACTGGTGATTTAAAATACTTACTTCACATAATTCTATTAATATTATTCTATCAATTTTTCCTCATAATGACTCCTGTTAAAATTTTTCAGAAAAAGCTCTTTTTATAAACAAAATGGTAACTTCTGCAAGAAACATTGAAGAATATGATGTGAAAAATGACATTTGAATGAAAGTTTAGGTCACATTCACATAATTTTGTAACCTAATCACCTTCACTCAGATAGTATTGTGTTGGAGAAGTTTGAATAATGTTTCATGTATGTATGAGACCTCAAGATGCTGATACATAATCAAGGATGAGGGTTAAACATCTTCTTCTGTGACTTCAGAAGGTACTTGTGACATTTCTACATTCAGTAAAATCTTGGTGTGTAAAAATAATTTGTTCTGGGCCGGGGAGTTAGCTCAGTGGTTCTGGCGCCTGTCTTGCAAGCGCAAGGGCCCGGGTTCGATTCCCCGGTAACCACATAACAATACTGGGTGTGGAGACCCACACCCAGCAGCAACCAGTACCACATACCACAGTGCCGGGCGTGGTGGCTCACGCCTGTAATCCCAGCACTCGGGAGGCAGAGGCAGGAGGATT